>JAJOOO010000836.1:0-72217 GCA_029582685.1 Solanum piurae
TTCCCTAAGTCTAACGACTATTATGTGAAAGTCCCCTTATGTGCTTGAAGGTCTCCTAAATGGTTTCTTAAAGAATGTTGGTCTATTGATGTTATGTTGTAAAGAAAATGTCCTTCTCTAAGGTAATCTTGAGGAAGACTTAAGTGTACTTGAAGAGGTTGTATGGGCGGCCACTTCTTGTCTCACTCAAGTGTGTCTGAAGGTTATATTAGGTAGAGGTCATATGGTAATGAAATGGCATGTGTTCTTTTAAAGTTAAGCATGAGTTGTATATGGATATATGTAGAGTATGTGAATGGTTGGCTATGGTCTTATATGGGAATGTTGATTTGTATTATGTCTCTTATACTTGTGAAGTGAAGGTTTTATCAAAATGATATGAAAGCATATATTCCTTGTAAATGTCTGTTGAAGCATGTTTTTGCATGGTTCCATACTTATTACTTAATTGTGCTAACCCCTTTCTTTCCCTTTTTGACTAAAGTGTAGGAATTGGGAGATGTTGACATGTCATAGATACTTGATAGGTTATTAAGTGTTGACAATGAAGACTTGGTGAGTCCTCATAGATTCTAGGACAATACCCTACATATTCATTTTGGTGTATTTCTAGTATTTTGTTTAAGTCTTGTATGGGCTTAGTCCAATTGTTGTATTCAAGTATTAGATGGTTTTGAGACATTATGTATAAAGTCTAGAAGTCTTCCGCTTGCTATTTTATTAAAAGGTGTTCTTTCGATTGTAAAGAAAGTTTTAAATTCGTTATGGTTTCTTTTAGTATCTATGAAATGAATGAATGCTAAGAGGCTTGTATTAGACCTCCGAGAGGTCGAGTACGCTGGTTACGACTAGGGGGTGCTCTCGGGTCGTGACACCATTACAAAACCAAGTTCATTATGATTAATACTAGAAAACTAGAGGATTGAGTCTCCATAAACCCAATCTAGTAGTTAAGATAATTATGCATAGGAATCGCAAGAATTTAAATGAAAATGAAAATTTTATTTAACTCCACCCTCAAAAGTGAAAAATAGTCCACACTTCCAGTCATTACCCATACTTACCGTAACATAAGACATGTCCCACATGGTCACATAAAAGACATGCTTGAGAAAAATTCCCTTTCAAAGTAACCCGGACCACTCAAGGGTCCAACATGAAACCATTACATCATGAAGAATACATCATACCCACTTATGGAACCATAAGCACATAGTAGGTCTTCCCAAAGAACACAAAAAATATTGTTGGTGTACCGATGTGGTACCTGAGCTATCCTTAGTTAGTGTACCACCGTGGGTACTGACCTATTTATAGTTAGTGTACCAGCGTGGTACCCGAGTCTAAGAATAATAACAAACAATCATGCACAATCATATGTCACAATGAACAATAGCACTTGAAAACCAGAAGTCACAATAACAAGTTTATCGAATAAGAATGATACTACTAATAGTAGACATGTATACATACATAAACCAGATACATACAACCATTACCTATACACGTATACTAATATTTAGCTAGTTTTGAGTCCTAACTGGGTGATACTATTGGGTTCTTGGCTTACCTTTTCCACAGCTCGAGTCTGTGAAACGTCTTGGAAGTTCAGGAGGCAACGTCAATTCTTTTATTAGTTTCATCGCTCTTATGTGTACCAATCAGGCGTAAAATGTATTTTTGGATTATTTATTTCAAATTGCACACGAGTCTACCTTCTAGGCTTATGGGGTCAGTTAGATTTTATGTAGATATTTACTTTAAGGTTGTTTCATTTCTTAGCTTTTATGCTTCTTAGATGGGATTTCAATTAATGTTTCATTTTTGTAACTTATAGTTATTCACTTTTCAAGTTTTCATTATTGTTTTTACTTTCAAGGATTAGTAGACCTATGATGCCTACTAGTATATGTTATTTTGGTACTCATACCGCACTCTAAATCTACTTTGGTGATGAAGGTCTCAGCACCAATTACCAGCGCTGATATAAAGCTATTTGTGGGAGGACTCAGAGACGAGGGTGATCTTATGATATTTTTTATCATACCTATCTCCTTTTGTTATGTTTTAGATATTATCTTACTTTTGAGGCAAATCTGTATATTTTGGTCCACTTTTGGGACTTGCACCTTTTTGTAGCAACTATGTACATATGCCTACGAGGTTTTTAGTTGAATAATTTATTTTATATATATATATATATATATATATATATATTATGTTAGTTTCAATTCTTATCTTATGTTGTTCCATCTTGCAATGCTTGTTAAATATTGTTTCTATCTTCACACCTATTACTTATCATTCTGGCTTATGTGTTGGCTTACCTACTAGTGGGTTATAGTATGTACCATCATGACTCGAGCTTTTGAGTTATGACAAGTTTGTATTAGAACCCCAGGTTCACTGGTGTCATTTGTACATAGTTAATATCTAGTAGAGTCTTGGAGATTGGAGCGGAGATGTTCGTATTCTATGTTTAAGAGTCTATAGGGAATCCTTAGGAATATTCTCTCTTCTTTTCCACTTTTTTGGATCATGTATTGAAGTTTTTTAAATCGTACTTGTTTCATTCTTTCAAAGGATGGCTCATACGTGCATCTCAATAGTCAGGGTGTTGCACCCACGCCAACTTGTAAAGCATGAATTGGGGGAAGAGGATGAACTCGACTCCATGCGAGGGCACCAATACTAACCTAGGTAGACATATGTAATACCTCAGAAATTGGAAAAGGAAAAGATAACAATTTGGGTTGTTCGTTGTATCCTACGAGACCTATCTACGGTTCATAGAAAGTTCTACGATTTGTAGAAGGTTCTACAGGTCATAGATGGAACTCGTAGGAATTAGGTTGAGATCTAGGAAAATAAATTTTCTGAATTTTGACCTACGAATGAGCAGGAAGGGTGGTAGGATGTTTGATGAGCCGTAGATGGCTTCCGTAGAAAGGTTCTAAATTTAGTAAAAAATTTGACTTAAACTTGGGTTCTGCAGATGGGTTCTATGGACCGTAGGAATTTGGACGAATCGTAGAATGGTCTCGTGGAAAATAAGGTCAAATATGGGTTTCTAAAGTTGGTTCTATGGTTGAATAGTATGGTCCGTAGAAAGTTCTACAGACTCTCGAATGTACGATATTTATTTCCTAAGGGTATTGGGATCTTTTACTATACACCTAATTCCTATAATATATCCTTTTTGCTAATAAATAAGACCATTTAACTGATTTTATCCCTAAAATCTACCAAATGTCCTTTATTCCCAAAAATCCCCAAATTTCCTCTCAAAGGTTTTCTCTCAAAAACACTCAAGGATTCTAGGGTTCTTGAAGTTCAAATCTACTTTCTTCATCAATTTATTTGGGCTTCAAGATTAAGGTATTTAGGGAGCTCATATATGGATTCCATTCACCCATTGAGTCCCCAAAGATTCTGCAATTCTCCAATTAAATTTCCCTAAATTGGTTAAATTTTTATTCAATTCCTTATCGGTTCTATTAGTATGGATTTAAATTATTTGATTTTGTTCATATGATGATTTTTAGATTCGATTCCATTCTTTCCAATCAATTCCTTATGAAACCATGAGCTGATATTGATTTTGACTACGAACCTTACTTTGCATGAATTTAAAGAAATGTTATGAATCAATGGAAGATATTTTCGTGAACTTATGCGTGATTTATGAAAAATGAATATTTTATGATGAAGGATACTTTAAAATAACCATCGATTAATTGTAAAAATATTTTCTCACATATGCATAGATTGTGAAAGGTTTCCTCACATTAAGGGATCATGTTTTGGTGAAAGGTTTTCTCACTCGTGCATGATTCAAGGTTTAAGCAGCTATTCTATGATGTTTTTAACTTGTATTAGTAACTCAATGGTGCTTTTCCATGGATGATGATAAGTTTATGTTTATGGCTATACCTTTGGGATTTTTAGTTAGCACCGAGATGATAACAAGATGGAGGCTCTCCCATTAGTAGAGGTTGGGTCTCTACTAGCAATTTCCTTATCCCTAACTACGTGCCCTCATAGGTTATCTTAAGTTACATAGCTACTTGATCCACCTAAGATAGGAGCTTAAGGTGCTTGCCTTGGCAAGCAATGAAATCTTTTTTTTTGTGTGGGAGCAAGACACCGGATTCCAAGTTATAGCTCGCGTGGTCTATGTCTATTAATAGTAAATACCACATAAAATGAACCTAAGTTTCTTTCAAAAGTTTCATGAAGTTTTCCTTATTACTTTAAGATGCATTAACCATGTTCATGACTTATGATGTCTCTTTAAAGGTTTTATTTTGATTAGCTTGGTCGTACATATCATGTTTTTTTATTATGTCCCCTTTTCAAACATTATTCACGTTTTATGCATAACTCTCATACTTAGTACATTTTGTGTACTAATGCATACTTATGCCTACATTATTTGACTAATGTAGGGCTTGAGGATTACTCTCCCTCCGTTCGTGGCTAGTTGATAACTTTTGAGATTGAAGCCCTGGTGAATCCTTATACTCTGAGGACCGTGTCACCTTTATTGCTATCTTATGTCTTTTCTCTTGTATTAGAGGTTGTACGTGGTGTACGGGTTTTGTCCCGACCACTTCTTTTGATGTACTAGAAAGACTTGTCAAGAATATGACAGGCTTCCACTTTAAATGTTAAACTCTTTATTTCATATGATATTTCTTGATTTTCTCTATTGTGTTGTGTTTATGTATGTCAAGTGACTTGTGTAGGGCCTCTCAATGCCTTATATGTCATGTCACTTCAAGGGTGTACTTTTGGTCATAACAACAGAGGACTCTAGATTTAGTTGCAGAGCCTTAGAATGTTGTAGTTTCTCCTTAGTCGGTGTGGCTTGAGCAAACCTAGAAACCACCCTGGCCAACTATGGTTTCATACATTCTAGAAAATATCACCCAGTTATTGGTAATGTTGAAGGGCATGCAGTTGGCCTTAATGGCTTTCTTACTCTTATTTCTTGATTTCCATATGAGCCTTGGGCTAGCTCAGTATTGTGAAATCTTTAGTTTAGATTGGTAATTTCTTGCTTATGCCTTAGTATAATCATGTTAATATCTTTGGCATTGTTGATCGATATTTTATAGGAATCAGTGTGATTAGTACCTTAGAATGAGTTTTGGTTTATCCTTAGTTGTTATAGTTTCTTCTTGTAAGAATTTTGATGGTTTGGTACCCTTCGCTAGAGAGGGGACTTTGACGTTGTTTTTGCATTATGGGGATTCACCCTTATTAGACCTGTATATAGGATGAGGTCCCTATCCCTTTGTTAGATTTGGATCCTTTGAAGTTTATTATTGCCATTGGATGGGGTTAGTTGTGCTTTCTTCATTTTGGTGGTATTTTCAAGTAGGTGTTGAGGTTCTTTAGTTTCTCTTTCAAATATCGAATCTTTCCCCTTTGGTTGCTTGAATAGAGTTGTTTCTTCTTATCTACCATTGTTGAGTTCATTGAGGTATTTTTGGCTCGAGGCTTTGGTCGAGGACCTGATGTTTTCCAGGTTACTTATGTGCTAAAGGAGTGAGTTTCTTCTTATTTTATACTGTGTTATTTGAATTTGTCGTTCTTATGCTGGCGATGGCATGCATTTCATTTGTTTCTCATTTTCACGTGATTTTTAGTACGACCCAGGTGCATGCATTTGTTCTCAATATCATCTTTGAGAAAGTAGGGTTTGTTATTAAATTACTTTTAAATTGATGTTTTTATAGGAATCGTACTACTTTTATTACTTTATAAATGGTCTTTGAGATAAAAAAGAATCAAAGATGCACTCACTTTTTACTTGACCGTTCAAAAAGTCGTTGACCCTTTCTATACTAATTTGGTTATATTTTATCTTTGGTTAACACGGCGGAGCAGTATTAAGAGGATCGAGGATATACGACATGGATTGGGACCAAAAATGTATATACAGACGTTCTTGAGTCTTTCATGGATTCATCTATCTGTTTGATCAATTGAATGAGAAGAGGGAGGCATATGGGTCCTACCTCGTTGGCTGGGATTCGGGGTTGGTGTATATACCTTTGCACTTGGCACTTATAATACTACTAATTTTACTGTATAACCTGCATTCATTATGCATTGCCAAAGCTAAGAAAAAAAAAGAAAGCGGAAATAAAGAATCAACCTCAAGCAAGACATTTTAGCATAAAGGCGAAAGGTGCTACTTGACCATTTATCCACACATACAAACAATGCCAAAACAATCCACTACTAAAATAAATCACCTACAGGGATAAACATAGACACATAACACCAAATAAGGGGTTCAAAACAAATGACAAGTAGACAACAAGTCAGATAGGCACGTATCTGCATGAAAATTTCAATCCACACAACATAAACAATTAAGGTTAAAAGAGAGACGACATCACATATATACTAGAAATACTAAGAACCTCAGAATGTGGCCTTCCCGAAGAAGCACCGAATGTATTGTGCTTAACCATGAACTGAACATCTGCACTACCCTATATTATACCTGGGGCACCACCCCTGACTGAAAGTATCAGGACCTTGAGGTCCAAATCACTTGAGTATGTCACATGCGATGTCAAAAGGTAGGGCACCGCTTGAAAAATGTCCCAATTGACCATATGAATAACATTTCTTACCCAATATGACCTACTGGGATGGCTCGACCGAAACACAATGGATATTGTCACTTGACAGTCTAAAATCCACACCCTGAGAGGTCTATCGCAAACTCTGTCCACTCTGGGTACCATAACCTACCACAAAACCACCTAGAACTTAAGGTTCTCCTGCCATGGGTCTGACAGGTCGAGAGTAACAACCCTTATTGAGATGATTTCTACCCCATGCTCAGATACTATCACCATTATACTGACGGCGAGGCCTCTTACCTCTACCAGTGTATGTTTCAATACACGCCTGCTCTACGGACCTTGCATGACTAACTACCATGGTAAAATTAGACCTAGCCACTTTTTCAGTTCTTTGATGCTTGATGGAGTGGCAAAGTCAAACCTCTAATGAATTGTCGAGTCAAGCCCGCTCTGTAGGAAACAATGTGGGAATGTGTCTGGCCCACTCAAGGAACTTATTCATATACTCGGAAACATATAAGTAACCTTGCTGGCAGCTTACCAACTCAACTCTAGCTTAGGAATAACTTGCTGACAAAGAATCACACAAATTCATGGTTTACCTTCGAAAAGACCTATAACTCACAAAGTGGAATCCTGTGGAGTCAAGATGGCCACTAATTTTGTCTGAACTTGGTCTACCCTAGACACCGTAGCTGATGTTGAACATGTTTGATGTCCTGA
The DNA here is from genome assembly GCA_029582685.1 of Solanum piurae. Taxonomy (NCBI): domain Eukaryota; kingdom Viridiplantae; phylum Streptophyta; class Magnoliopsida; order Solanales; family Solanaceae; genus Solanum; species Solanum piurae. The sequence continues at coordinate 7,332 of JAJOOO010000836.1, forward strand.
GCAGGTATTAAAGACCTTGTGGTATAAGTTGGCATCCATTGAATGCCTCGTGTTATTCATCTAGGAGAGCGTAGACTTTAGAGAAATAGTTTTAGAGGTCAATCAAAGAGAAATCACACGATAGGGATCAAGAATGAATATTCCCATGAATGCTATATAGCCTCCTGAAGATAGGATACAGATGTCTCCACACCAATCTGCAGAACTCTGCTAGATACTAGCTCCTATACTAACGGTACCAATTAACCCAGAGTTCTGAAACTGATCTATCACGACCCCAAATCTTAGATCATGATGATACCTATGATGTCCCATTAGTAGGTAGGCCAAACCCATAATGTGAAACTAGAATCAACAAGCTATTATGTGAAAAGAGAAAATTTTAGAATATAAACAATATTTATAAGAAGCAAAGGAGAAAGGGATAATAAACTCAACATAGAAAACCAACTCAAGATCTGGACTCATCAACTATTTGAGAAACTATTAAAAACAAGAGTATAATAAAAACACAAAAATACATAATTGTCTCCAAATCTCAAGATTTACTCCGAACGATAGGGCGAGAGGCAACTCCGAACTCCTCGAGTTTACCGAAGTCTCCAAATCCCAAGAGATACTCTGAACGAGATCTGAATCAGCATCAAAAACTTAAACTATGATTTGCAAGGTGCATAAGTGTAGGATGAGTACCAACGTGGTACTCAGTAGGCATAGGCCGATTGAGTTCCAAAGATAAGGTAAGCATAAACAACATGTAAGAAAGGAAAACATATTAGATATAGCTAAATGTACAACAAGAATACCATAATAAGATACAAACTTAGGTAAGGATCAGAGATTAATGGAAACAAATGATAAAAATAAGGGACAAACCTGGATGTGCTGGCTCATGAACCTAATCACGAAAAGGCTCTATTAAGGGAGACAACTATCTAAGGGCATACTAATTGAAACAAAAAAATACACACAAATGCACAAAAGTATCAAAAAGACTTGAACAAGAATAGTATCTACCTTTGACAAAGGACCACCCTTCATACTTCCACATGTAAGCAATTAGTCAAACAACAACATTATTGAGCCTCTTAGTGCTAGAAGGTACACAAAAGTAAACTAAACATGTACGCCCCCCTCCCCCATATGACCAACAGGTACAAAAAACAATCAATTATGATGGTGATAGACAATGCATTATGAATACGAGTTATGAAATAAAATCATCAGTACCAATAGTTCTAAGATATATACACATACCCTTAGTCTGAGAAAGCGAGGTAGGACCTAAGTGCCTCTTCTTGTTTAGTGGGTCACAAATACATAGGAATCCATAAGAAACTCGATAGTTTCCATACATACTTTAGTGGTCCCAATCCAAGACTTTCTGCTCCATTAGTTTTACTAGAGATAATCAATATAACACAATAGTAAATAAAGGGTTGGCTACTCTTTGATTGGTAAAGTAAAAATGAGTGCATCCCTGATGCCTCAAAATCCCTTAAAGTGAGCGCATCCTAGATGTTTCTAAATTTCATGTACATTTATAAAGTAGTAAAGGTAGTACGATCCCCATAAAAGATCAGTTTAAAAGTAATCGGGAAAAAACTCTACTTTCTCAAAAGTATGTTGAGAGCTAATGTATGCACCGGGTCGTACTACAACTCACGTGAGCATGAGAGAAAACCAAGGCAATGCATGTCATCACCAGCATCCAAGAAACACGTTCACATCACAAACAATATAAAGAACAACCATCTAACTCCTACGGTACGAGAACTAACCTGGGATCCCGCTGGTCTTCGACCAAGGCCTCATGCCCAAAAAACATCAACCAACTTAACAAAGATAAAACGTGAAGCAAACATCTCTAAATTAGCTGCGAAAGGGATTACGTGTAATAAATAAATCAAAGGACTACACAAGGTTCACCTCCTCCACCCGAAGACACCACTGGAAAGAGGCATAAGCACAACTAAATCCACCATAAACAATAATAATAATTGATGGATCACAAAACTAACCAAGAGATAGGGACCTCATGAAAGGTACATGCCAAAAAAAGTAAAAACTCACAAGCCACACAACCTTCCAGTCTTTGCACTAGCGAAAAGAACCAAACTAGAGAGCCACTCCCTAGAATAAACTACAAAATCTAAGGATCAAGAAAAACTCATTCTAAGGTAATAATCCAACAACTAACAACATAAACTAAGGATTTTACAATTCTAACTAGCCTAAGGCTCAAATGGGAATCAAATGATAAGTATAAGGGAGATAAACCTAAATCATCTAAAAGAAACTAAATCAAAGAAAAAGTAGATTGTAGCCTATCTTGAAGCAAAACACACGTGCAATGAAATTGTTGAAATAGAGCGCTCCTCTTAAAATTTCTTAAGAAAACTGTCACGCTAGCAAATTAGTGATCATAACGTCAAAATAGATGTTTAGACACCAAATTTGCAAAAATTGGGGACGGACCCAAAAACCGAGTCTAAGCAGGAATTTTGGACCCACACCAAGAATGCTAAAATTGACTACATCAAAACGTCTTACACGCCTTACCGATCATGTGTCCTAAAACAGGACCCAATTGGATGCTTGGAAAAGGAGAAAACAACCCATGAAATGTAAAACACGGAACGCACAAAAAGAGAGCTGGGCAGCCTCTTTTGCGGCAGATAATACCTCAAAACGAAGATCATCAAGCTTCTTCTAGCACTGCAACGCATAGCCATTATAAATACGAACCTCCACCACTTGGAATTGCCCAAATGGGAGTTACCTAGCTCCCAAAATTGCACATTCAAACTTAGAACGAAAGCTGAAAACGGGTCGAAAGGACTATTAAACTTCAACAATGACTGCAAAAGAAAACATCTAGGCTACAAAAGTGACCATCGCTGAGGCAATGCCCAGGTCACAATAGCGAATAAGCCCAAAAGGCTTCTGTTCACGAAAGAGAACATTTCTAACGCAAAAGAGAACAATTCTAAAGCGATGTCTAGGTCGCAAAAATAGTTATGCCTAAATTTATTCTATTCACAAAAGTGATCATCCAAGCCTTGAAAGCAAACATCACTAAAGTGATGTCGTGTTCGCAAAAGCGACGAGCACTGCTACATAACAGTTTGAAGTAAAAGCTCAAAACTTTGAATGGACACCCAAAATTCATTTGGAACGCTATAAATGCAAATGAACTATGACACCATACTAAATTCTACATTCCAGGCTCAATGGAATCATTAAAACTTCCATCCTAAGTCATATTGAAAAAAAGTGGGTCCCACACCCAAGCCATATTTTAGCAGACTTCAACAAGAGGACTTGAAATGAGACTTAAAGCCTCAGGAACCGCATGAAAGGTCATTATTGACCAAAATGAACCTTTTATAGTTAACCGCACAAATGTATTTTCTATTCCAGTATATTTACCAAGAATGTTAACCGAAGTCAAACCTTGGCTTAATATTTAAAGGTAAAACACTTAACAACATAAACTCACATTGGAAGCGTTGAGACCTGAACTAATAATGCCCCTATCAAAAAATGGCCCTTCTGGAGATGATGAAACCATCAATATTGCATTTTGAGGTCGTCTTCTTGAACCTTTGACCGAATTCAAGTATTCATATTTTAAAGGCTCCAAAATATGGAAACTAGCACCAAACTCAAATGAACGGCCTAAAAACAAAATTATCAGTTCCAAAAGTTTGAAATGACTTGGGGCCGTTACATGAAAGCTCTAGGTGCTGAACATATAAGAAAATGGTTGAAATGACATGGAGGGGAATCAAAGCTTATTATTGTCTTTTTCTTCACAAACGACATGGTGGCACCCCAAGGCGATACCGTAGGCCGAATTAATTCCATATCCAAAAGAACCTAAAGCTGAACACTAAGCTCCTTTAGCTTTGTGCGGGCCATCCAGTATTACAGAATAGAAATGGGTCGAGTAACCATCTAAAGGTCAATTGGAAAATCAATATCATGCTTTAGTGTAGGCCTGGTTGGTTGGTAGGATACAAATCCACAACCTCACGCACAATAGTAACCGACTCAACTGAAGGAACCTCCCTACTTAAATCTTGCACATTAGCCAAGTATGATAGGCAACCGCTAGCGACTAATCTCTTATCTCAAATAATGAGATTACTCCAACCGGTGTGTAAGTGCTAGAGCCCTACAAAACCATGGGGGGGGGTATCATGAATGTCTAAGGTAATAGTCTTACAAAAGCAATCAACGACCATGCAGTAGGGGGATAACCAGTCCATACCCAGAATCATATGAAAATCTAACATACCAAGCAATATTAGATTAGCTTGAGTGTCACGCCCTTGGATAGTCACCAAACATGATCGAAACACCTAATACACTACTAAATACTCACCCACGATGCTCAAAACATTCAATGGCACTGTGAAAGTATCTGAACTAAAACTCAAATAGAAAGCATAAAACACATAGACATACAAATAATTAGAGAAAAGATCAAATAAAGTCAAGGTGAGCGGATGGCATAAGAGAATCATACATGTAATTATCACATCTAAAGCGTTAGACTCAACCCTCCCTAGAGTCGTATACAAGTGGACATGTCCACCTTGCATCAAACCTAAGACCTAAGATGCCTTCTCAAGGACCACCTCATGCATCCTGGTGACCACCATAATAGTCATAATTGTAGCCTCTACCTTTAACTAGAGGTTGTACTATTGGGGCTAGTAGAGCTACATAGATATCTGGTGTAGTCCTCTTAAGCAAAAGGAACTCTCTAGACCAGTAATCAAACTCATCACAATCATAGTAATCTTAAAGTGACCGACCTACCTATGAAGGGCCACCACATCTTGGATCACCCAACTATAACCCATCTCGACCCTTACTTGGGATAGTATCACCTTGATTGTACTAGTCACGGTTTGAAGCATAAAGTGAGGCCTTAACATGCTAGCTAGAATGATCCTACTTAAACAGTTGACAGTGCCTATAATAAGAGTCACTAGGCCTAGATTGGGACACACTATAGCTACCCTCATGAGTAACCCTTAGTCACTTCCCCCAAATACCTCACGACGGATCTTTTTAATAGTATGGGCATGATAAACTACATCCATAAAAGAGCAGCCCACTAAAACCATAAACTGAGTCTCAATTTGTAGTTGTAGACTCAAACCTCAGACAAAGTGATAAGTGGTAGATTGGCACTAATTTAAGGTATATTTAGTTCAATATTTAGTGTCCTTAATTCCTAATTTTGTCCTTTTCTAATAGAATAATGATGATTTGCAGTTATGAAGTCAATTGGACATGGCAAGGACTGATGTTTGAAAGAAGGGCCAAAATTGCAAAAAGAAGTGCAAAGTGAACAAAGTTGATCGCCTAGCATGAAGAGCGAATCACCTACTGAGCATGACCTCACCCAATCAGATAGTGCAAGGCACTTGTTGCTACCAAGGAAGGTTGACGAACTACAGTAGAAAATGTGATGTGCCTAGTGAGAACAGTGGACTTAATATTCATCACGCAGATTTACCATCTGCATGGAAAAAATTTAAAGATCAAACGATAGACTAAGGTAGTATTTGGCGATTCATTGAATGTGAAAGTTTGACTCAATTGAATTCGCCAAGTGAGCTTTAAACACCTGAAGCCTAGAGCATTACGAGGTGAGCTGCCGAGTGAAGGGAGATCCTCCGACTAGGTTGTGCAAGACCAATTGATGTCGCCGAATCAGTGAGTAATTGGACTTTTTTGAAAATATTGTGAAATTATAAATAGACAAAAGAATAGAATTGCAAGGGAGTTTGGAGAGAGTTTTAAAATAGATTGAGAAATTGATAAAGAACATTTTTTTACCTTTAAAGAACACTTTTCTAGCTTTTGAGGTTTTAAAACTTTGTACTTGAATTTGAAATTTTAAGTAGCATCCAGAAGGGGTTTGCTCTTTATTGTTTGATTTCATGTCACCCATGGCTGATGATGAAAGGTATATCTTTACCTTTTTTTATGGTTGGCTAAAACCCCAAGATCTAGGGGTGCTCTAATGGGATTGGGTGTTGATTTAATATAATGTGTATTGTGCTATGCTCTATTTTTGTGTTGTTCGTACATGAATATGGTCTAATTACCATGGGGTTAACTAATGGGTTAAGGTCGCAAACTTAATTCCTATTTAAAATCTCCAATTGAGGCTCAAAATAGATTAGTTGAATTGGGTAGATAGTGCAATACTAAAAACCTAGGTTTAATGTATATGACTTGCTTGAAAGAGAGGTTATGAGTCAGATATATTTTACCTATCCTTAAAAGAGAGGATAAAGTAAGGTATTGCATTGTTTTGGATTAGCATATAGATGAGAACAAAAGAAGATTCTATGTATAGATGCTTTGAGATCGAAAGATAATTAGTGTCAATGAAGATGACTTAGCCTATTCATGAATTTTCATCACTATAGAGCAACACAATTACCCCTATGTGAGATTGACTTTCAATCCCCACACCCCTAGATTGCTTATTAACTGTTGATTTCATTCAATTTCTAGCTTAATTTTGATAATTGATAACTAAAGCTTTTTTATAAAGTTGGTGGTTCCATCCTTCCAATTGTTCTTACTATTACAAATGAGCTAATTTAAAATCCACATTTCTTAATAAGGAATCCTCTATGGTACCATTCTCTGTGGGATTCGACACCGACTCTTTGTTGGGTATTTTACTGACAACGATCACTCAGTCGTTTAATTGGTTTTGGAGGGTGACTTGAGCATTATAAAAAATGGCACTGTTGCAGGGGAATGCTAGTTGAGAATTCTAATTGAGAAGTTAGATTTTAATTTGGTTTAATTGTAGTAGAGTTGTTATTTCATTTTGTTGTTTGCGAATTGTAGGTTGATAAGATGAGTGACCATGGAAGTGAAAATGTAATCACTATGGTGAGAATGACAATGTGGGTGATTTGAAAGATATGCATGTTAATGTTGTTCAGACCAGAGGAGCAATCTGAATCCCTCCTACAAGTGGGAGGGTTGTGTTTCACATCAAGGAACTATGATATAATTTATCTAGATAAAAGGAATATTTGGAGGTTTGGTTCACGAAGATCCCCATGAACACCTTAGGAATTTTAAGGAGGTATGTGGACCCTTTATGTTCAAAAATATCTCCCAAGAATCTATAAAGTTGAGGTTAGTCCCTTTATCTTTAACGGGAGAGGCTACAAGGTGGATGGCAGAATTGCCAAATGATTGAATTATTTCATGGGATGAGCTCACTGATGCATTCTTTGAGAAGTTCTTTCCACCATCAAAGATGGTTAAAATCTGTTACTAAATTCAGAATTTTGAGAGAATTGGAGATGAGCCATTGAATGAGGTATGGCTGAGGTTAAAAAGTCTACTCTTACAATGTACAACGTATGGCATCCCAAAAAACATGCAATAACAATACTTCTATTTCAGCCTTGATTCAACAAATAAGAGTGTGACCGATCAATTAGCCATGGTGGCTTGATTAGAAAGCCATATGAGGTTGCTTCTTTGTTTCTTGATGATATGACTAATGTTAACCGAGAATGGCACAATAGTGAGGACCGCGTGCCTACTCTTCAAATTATTCTATCCAGCGTGCCTACTCTTCAAATTATTCTATCTAAGGACTATATCAAGATAAACCATGAAAGAGATAAAACACATGGCCAAAATGATGACCCAAATCGATTTATTATCCGAACATGTTTGAGAGGTGGTACCAAGTTTGTAAATGCGATTGGAACCAATAGTGGGTAGTGCCCAGATGATGCCAAATTTGAGGCATTATATGATGAAGAAGTTTAATTCTTGCAAAATCAAGTGGGGGTTCTCACACAATCTATCATTGACAAGGTGGTAACCAAGGATGGAACATGGATAGAGATGGTGGCTGGAAAGTTTGGCTGGCTAGATCATGGAGAGATAGGGAGGTGGAAAACGATAGGTATGTGCCTCCCTATGATTGTCCACGCTCAAAAGAACCAACTGGGTCAGAAGGAAACCATACTGAAGACATTCTTGCAAGGACCTACAACAAGGTTGAAGGGCCTGATAAGGTGTTGAGGGAATTGAAAAATGACTTCTTCACTTTAGCACAAACGGTGACTTGTCAGTGATATTCCAAAAGCGGTTGGAGACCCAACTGGATCAAACTGCAACTCATCTAAATCCAAGGCAAAAAGGGACTTTTCCTAGTGATACCATCCTGAACACCAAGAATGAATGTTCAGTTTGAGGACTATGTCGTGCCACGACATTATATAAGGTACTTCTTGGGAGGCAAACCAAGTTTTTACTTTTGTTTTTATTGCTTTAAATTAACGTGCATTGTAAGTGCAGTTGGAGAAGAGGTTGAAATATAGACAAGGGAAGATTGGGCAAGACCAAAACCTAAATAGTGATGTGCCAAAGGCATTAAACGAACTAATTCTTGTCTGCCTTTTGAGCTAAAATTGGTGAAAAAGTGAACTGTCAAGATTGGCAAACAGAGCTCAAAATGGCAATACGGCAAAATGTACTAAACGGACTCCATAAGGTCCATCAAATCAGCCTTTAGGTTTGGTAATTATTCAGGCGTGTTCACCGAGCTTAAGCTCCAGATGACGATATGGTGAACGCTTTCAGTGACGTTAGTGAGTGTATCAAACAGACCTAGTATAAATAGGCCCACGATTGTTTTAAATTCAAGAATCAAAACCCTTTTAAATTGTAGAGTCTTTTCATTTCCCCTCTCTTGCATTGTACATTTTGGGTGATTGTGTACCTACTATGAGTGTATTGAAAGTTCTAGGAGTGCATCTTCTTGGTGTGCGAGTCAACCCAACTGTGATTACTTAGTTTTTTGTTTATTTTTTTGTATTAAGGTTGGTTTTTGACTTCTTGTTGATAATTTTGAGTTTACACTACATATAGTGTCTATGCTTGAGCTGTGTAACTGAGATTAAGTGCTTAATTTTTTTGGGTAGCATCTTATTGTTGAAATTTAACTGTGCCCATGTGATTTTGACTATGAATGCCTTTGTAAATTGTTAATCCTTATGGTGTTTGGTAGAATGCATAATTGAGTTGATATACTGATGGGTCTGTGCTTAATTGAATGTGAGTGAAGTCTGAGTAGCTAAGTATTGACTAATTCCATGATTTTGCCTAATGATAGATAGGGTTAGTACTTTCTTAAGAGCAAACAGTCAATTAGTTCAACACATAATGATTACTGGGGGAAATATGAGTACCCTTGGGTAGAAGAGCATATACGTTGATTGTAATTTTTGGGGGAAAGTCATATTTGTTGTGCATGTTGGATTTGTATGTGAAATTTAGGCACTGGGCAAAAACTTCGTGTTCGGCGAGCTTGTCTTGGCTCACCAAGAAAGTTAGGTGAATCAACGAGTAAGACCTAGCTTGCCTTCCTTAGCTTTTGCATGGCCTTGGATATTGTTCCATACGGTGGGCTTGTCTTATTACAGCTTAACCCATTGTGCCTATCACCGAGTGGGATAGTAGATCACCCTTGATCCTTGTGTCTTTCCTTTTGCACTGTCACTTTTGGGGGACTTGTCTTAGGTAATTGAAACCAGCTCGACGAACCACCGATTTAGCATTAAAACTGCCCTGTATGTCTGAGCCCTTACTATTTTTCTACTTTTGGGTGATACGTCCTCTCGTTAGGTGAGCCTTAGGATTATTTTTAAAAAACTTGACTCAAAGTCCTTCTGATTTCAATTAACCTTCACAAATCTTGTGCTTCAATGTGTACCTTGCAGGTAATGGCAAGAAGAAAGGGTAAGAATGTGGTATTTTCTACTAATGAGTCAGACAATGAATCTTCTCCTCCGCCTCCTCAAAAGAAACAAAAGGTTCAGTCAATCGATGAGCCTTCGGAGGCATCAAATGCTAAGAAACCAAACCCCAAACATCTAAAAGAAGGGGTAAAATGATGTGGAATCATATTGCAAAGAAGCGGGTAAATATCTGCTCGAAATTGGTGTCAGCTTCACAAGGCACCAATCATGCTTCGTGTGTTCTTCCGAATATAGGTCCAAGATCTTTGAATAGCCTCAAGGCATATGGGGAATGAACAATTTTGGAGGAGCGCCGACTCTCTATCGGTGGGGCTTTGAGTGAGTACCCCGTAATATGGGAGGCAATCAAATTCCACAAGTTGGAATTATTAGCAAGAGCAAGGCAATGATGTATACCCAAGTTAGTTTAAGAGTCTTATGATTATTATGTCAAGGCATTGCCGAAAAATAGAAAAGGGACTATTTGGAAAACAGTGGATGAAGTATAAGTATGAGGTAAGATGGTGCAGTGTCATGCCACTACGATTAATTCACAACTGGGTACCCCATACTGATGAGTAATTCCCCGGATGGCCAAAACTTTGGATACATTAAAATAGTGCTTCGCCCCTCTAATATTTAGTGAGTCTGCACCTTTTTGGATGGCTAAAGGTGCTAAGATTTAAAAGAAGGATCTAAGCATAGTGGTGAGGTAATTGTTCGGGTTTATCAGTAGTAGTGTGATACCGTCCCAAAATGAGTCTATAATCACGCATTCGAAGGCTGTGTTGGTGGATTCCATCATTGAGAGGGAAAATTTAATGTGGGATAGATAATTTTGGAGGAGATATTACTTCGAGCTAGAAAGAAAGAAGACTTCTCTTCCCTTCTCGGTGTTCATTACTCAGATTTGCGCGAGAGCTGGAATTCCATTATGTCACGACCCGAGCCTACACTCTAAACATGGCCAGCACTCGAGAACCATTTCTAGTCCCCAAACGAACCATTGGCCTAACTAACTATAGACATTAGACTCAATATGATATGTGGAAGCCTTAAATAAATGAGAATTTAAATCATTTAAATTAAAGCTTTGAAACACTGTCTTGAATTACTTAACATGAATATGTTCCAATAAAATCAATCGGAGAAAAATATTTAAAAACATTTAACTTTGCCTATCTATGCAGCCTCTATTATTCAAGATAGGTGTCGAGACAAGACCCACGACACCTCAATACTAGTAACAGAATATAACAGTGGAGTCCTCCAGAAGCAAGGAAGTCTCACCAAAAGCTATCAAGAAGTGTGAAGTGATCTCAACGGAGATCTTTTTGAGTATATGCATCATAAGAAAATATGCATGTCGAATGATATCAGTACATAGAATATATGAGTATGTAATATGGTTGAATACACAAATAACTGAAGTGAAGTACTAAAAGAAACTCAACTGAATCAATACATGAACTTGGGGTAAAAAATCATTTAAGCTTTACAATAAGATATGCAATAAAAGTAACATGACAGTAATATACTTTACTTTGCTCTCTGGGGAGTTTCTCTAACCCACAACCATTATTGTGAGCCTAGCAATTATATAAAGTTTTACCAACGTTTCAAGGTCCATCCTATACCTTGTCGGGGTATATGATGATATAACTATGTATCCATCTAATAGGCCTTCTCAGAGGCAGTGAGGAGTCGCACAAAGAATCAGTGCTATCCTATCCTACGCTGGCTATGTAGTTTTATGGGAATTTTGAGTTATAATAAACTCTTACCCAATTCGGTGCTTGATACTACTCCCAAAATATTCAATATAATTTTATGCTCAATAACCCTTTACAAAGAAAGGGACTATTACTTTACTTAGCTTTCAGTTTGCTCAATCACCCTTTAAAAAGAAAGGGACTATTACATTACTTTACCTTTAACTTTGCTCAATCACATTTTAAAGAGAAAGGGACTATTTCATTACTGAAGTAATTCTCCAAAACATCAATCACACTGTTTCTTTTTCTCAACTCTCAAATAGTACAAATGAAAACATTTGATTCTCTGTTCGAGGATTCTGTTCAAAACTTACACTTTTAAAACGTATGCTCATGAACTTATCTTTCAAGTCCAAAATCAATATATGAGGAACTTTCATGCAATTCTCTTTGAAAACGTTACTTTACTAAATCGATATGTTTCATGTGATACTAAGCATGAACAACATTATAAGATTTACATGTAAAATATGAATCAAAACCTCAACTATTAAAGAACTAAATTCAAATATCAAGAACTATGAATAGATCTTTTAGACATGATGATTTCTGACTGAATTGAGCTATAGGTTGTGAGGACTAACTAGTAAAACCCTATGAATATCCATATATTCCTAGAAGAACAAAGTTCTTCGGGAAACATCTAAGAACGCTTGAACCCTACATTTTCTCCTCTTATAACTGTGCCCTAATGTCTTAAAGTGTTAATGAACGTAAAAGAATTTATTAACACTTTCTAAGACCTTAATTTTGTGTGAAACAACGTAGCTTAGGCTTATAATAGGGGTTAAAACGACATAGTTTAAGTACGAAATGCATATGGGAAAGACCGAAATGAGATTTTATGCGTAGATGCTTTGAGATTGAAAGATGACTAGCATCAATGAAGATGAATTAGCCTATTCATGAATGTTCATCACTACAGAGCAACACAATTACCCCTATGTCACATTGACTTCCAATCCCCGCATCCCTAGATTGCTAATTAACTCTTGATTTCATTTAAATTCTATCTTAATTTTGATAATTGATAACGAAACATTTTTATTAAGTTTGTGGTTCCATCCCCTATTTGTTTTTACTATTACAAATGAGATGATTTAAAATTCATATTTCTTGATAAGGAATCTTTTACGATACACTATTCCATGTGGGATTCAACCCTGACTGTTTGTTGGGCTTTTTCATTGTAACGATCGCTCACTCTTTTAATGGGTTTCTAAAGGGTGATTTGAGCATTAGCTCAAAGCACCAAAATTTCTTCTCGTTAAAAGGTAAAGTGGCATATCCAGAGAGCTCTTGATACCTCACCTTGTACTAATACACAGTCATGGAGCCCTGCTCAAACCTTGAAAACTGATCCTATAGTCTATCTCTAACACTACAAGGAACGAACTTGACCAAGAAAGCCTCAAAAAACTCTTACCATGAAATTGAATGAGATCTAGCTGACCAGTATCAAGATACTAACGCCACAACTATCTAGCTGGTCCATAAATCTAGTAAGAAATGAAGTCGGTTCCTCTCGACTCCACAAAGCCCAAACTATATAGTCGGTCACGACAAGAAGTGAGATAATCATGGGCATCCTCTTAATAGCCACAAAACACCTCTGAGGTGATAGTTGAAAAAACACTTCGAGCATTTTCTGCTCTTGTAGTGCCATAGTTCTGGTTGCTGTCATGGGCTAAGCACCCCCAAGTGGTGCCTTAACTGGAGGTATCTTTGTCTTAGGTAGGCCTTGCGGGCTGATGTTGGCGTAACTGTAACTGCACTTGGGGCATGTTGTGTACCCCAAGAATGGTAAAAAATGGAATAATGGATGCATGGAGAATAGGAGCCATAGCTGGTCTGACTAGTGGATTGGGTGGCCTTTGCGCCACCGGCTGAAGGGGAACATGAGCTACTTGAGAATCAACTGCATCCTCTAGAGTTCTATCTTTATCAGGGGCTAGAGCTGCAACAATGGTCTTCTACATAGGTTTTCCACCTATACATACGAGCCTGGGTGAATCACCCCAGCGTTGCGTATGAGCTATCCTTCGAAAGAATGACATAAGCAAGATTCCAAAAAAGGAACACACTACACGAAAGTGATACCAAAGAGAGAAAACTCAAACGACACCTTGTTAGCCTCTCGGATATTGGATACAGATGATTTCGCAAAGATTCCAAGACTCTACTAGGAATTAGTTGTATACCAGTGAGATTGGTTAACCCGGGCTCTGATACTAACTTGTGACAACCCTATTCGTTGATTCATGATGATATCTAATATTACCCACCAGTAGGTAAGTCAACCCATCACCCAGAACAACAAGTAGTGGGTGTAAGGGTAGAAACGAAGCGGAAGCGACAAATAAATAACACAAATAGGAGAACAAGTGGAAGAAACCCTATATATATATATATTTAAAAAAAAAAAAAAAGATCCCTCCTAGAATGTTGAAGTTACAAGTACAAAGCTTCTAAAATAATAGAGTACAAGTCCTAAAAGTTGACCCAAAATATAAGGCTTGTCTCAAAATGCAAAAGACTATCCATCAATTATGGAGGGAGAAGGATATGTCCATGATGATGTATGTTTACTCTTGCCCTCGAATCTGAAGCTACTACAGGCTCAAATCTCACCACTATTAACTGGTTGTACGACGTATATCACAAAACAGATGCAGAGTATTGTACAAAAACAACACGTACTCAATAGGCATCATAAGCTATCATAGTGAGAAAAGTAAAGACAATATGAAATGATAGAATCTAAACACCAACAAGGTCAAAGAATGGGAAGCTAAAGAAAAGAACACAAGTGGACAACTAATAAGGAAAAGATGAGTAACACATAATTGAATATAATTGGACTCCCATAAGCCTAGAAGGTACCCTCGTGAACACGTTTAAGAAAAAATTGGGCAGACCCTCATAAGCACAACGTTACAAAAAAGAGCTATGAACTAAACTGGGAACTTAAAGATAGTACAAGAACTCCCACAACCATTGATAGACTACAATCACCGTACATGCATCAAAGAATCTAATGTAGTCACCCAATCAGAAATTTAATCAAATCAAATGGGAAATAAGATAGAATCTCCTAGTCAGAACTGTAATCCTAACAAAGAGAAATATGAAGTAGGACCTCCCCATCAGTACTTTAACTGTATCGAATGGAAATACGAGTGGGGATTATACTCAGCTAAAATATATGGATTTGGGAGACTAAAACCAGGAGCAATAACAAAGTATACAAGCTCAAACCACAGACAATGAACTCTAGTGATTAATGATGATGCTACCAACACAAGCCTTGTCCAAACCATTACACTTAAATACCTACACGCCATTATGTCCTTGAATGATAGCGCTACCAACAAAAGCCTTAGATTAGGCACACACTCCAACTCCTATTTCACAAGTCGATGCCAAATCACCAATGTTCTTAAAATAAAAAAATACACATCGAGTCGATTGCAAGGATAATACCAATGAATATAATGGAAATCTTAGCTTAGTTTTTGCCTAACAAAAGGATCATGCTATCAGACCCAACTCCGGTACATCAGTCTATAGGGAGCAAAGTTGTTCGATACGATGTCAGTGTAAAGTTAAGGCCAAGCGACCCCATATAAGGCAAATCTACCGAAATCACTAATCTAAGACAATATTAAGGATAAATATGCTTGAAATCCACATATCAAAAACAACAACAAATGCATACCACAAAGTAAAGATGATCTCAAGTGTGGTACACTGGTACTAGTTGAGTATGTCTATTATGTGGTATTGTCTTATATGTGGATGATGACTTGAAATGTGTCTCTCATACTTGTGTTATGAAGGTTTTATCAAAAAATCGCATGAAAGCATATATCTCAAATAAATGTCCATTTTAGCATGTTTTTGCATAGTCATCATACTTAGTACTTATATGTGCTAATTCCATATTTTTCTCTATTTTCTACAAGTGTAGGTTTAGGCAAGTGAGCGGGTTCTTTAATAAGCTTGGGATTTGAAGTTCTTCCTAGATCTTGTGGTATGTCCTCTTGACCGCCTAAAGTCCCACTGTGCGAAGACTTGAAGGATAAAATCAATTTGGCAAGAGAAAGTAGCAGTCGGCGTGTCGCCGATTGGTTCCGCGACGCAGTGTTGGATCGCTGAAATTTATAGAACTTGAGGATGCTGAAGGCCAAAGAAAAAAGTAGATAGAACTGACAAAAGGGCAGATCACCGAGCTGATCGATGATCCAGACTTACTGCGCCGAATGGCCCTTCGCAGCATATTTTTGGCGATTATAAATACATTTTTGAATATTTATTTTATCATTAGTTTTCATAGTATAGATTGTTTGGAATCAGTTTTGGAGATTGAGAACTCAGAGTATTGAAACAACAATATTTTCCTTAGCTTTTGAAGAATTGAAGTTTTCCATTTTGGAGAAATTGAAAGTAGGTCTTTGAGATTCTTCAATTTGGACCTTTGTAAAGATGAAATTAATCTTACCCAGTTGATGAAAACACCATTTGGTAACGATTTTTATTTTTTTATGATGTCTAACTAAAACCGCAATTCTTGGGGTGTGATTATGTGATTATGGATTGATTTAGTTTATTGATAGTCCTAATTATTAGTTTAAATATTGTTTATAAGTGATTTCAATCATTAATTGTTGTTAAAATTAAAGGATTGTAGTTGTAAATTCAGTTCTACCGTCATGTGTTTGGCTTGCTCAAGAGAGACATTTTAAAACCAAGATTATTGAATTGATGGTCTGTGGGTATTGGGTTGTCATTTGTTTAGCTCGAGAGAGTGAATCCTAAACCTTTTTCTACACATTCATCTCGAGAGAGTGAATGGAATAAAGTGTAGGTTGTTCTTATTTGATTGCTTGTTGGTGTTCGAGAGAAACCAACTTGATTCAGGATAAATTGTTCCAGAGAGGGTTTATCCCCACTAAAGTCTAGCTTATTCACTGATTTACAGCTATTTAGTAACAGTTGCAATTACCCATTTGTCTATATTGGCCTATAATCAAATCACTTCCCAAGAACCCATCTCATTATTGTTAAATTCGTGTTATTTGTTGTTGTTCTAGCTGATAGTTAAAACCAAACCCCCATGTTATTTGACATTAGTGTAACTTCTTAATTTGAATTATGTTTTCCTTCGATAACGTCTATTCCTATGATTTAATTGAACATATTCATACTTTACTCTTGAATCTTAAACACGTACCACTCCATGTGGGATTCAACCCCAACTCATTTAGTTGGGTTATTATACTGACTAGCGATCGTTGACACTTAGAATTGGATGAAGTGTCCTAATACGTGAAATCAAAACTCTCGAACTGCATTAATATCATCAGTATCACACTTGACTTTCTTTCCCCTGACGACCACATAATCTATCGTCTTGAATGTTGCAACCTTCCTCTTCCCTTGTGGCACTAGGGCTCCATAGGCAGTGTAGAATTCCCGGACCCAATTTGGAATGTAAGGGCCACAGGGTCTAGTGAATAGCTGGAACATGTGGGACTTCAAGCAGCTCCAGATCTCTGGGTATCTGTCTATCACTCCATCAGTAGACAATCTATTTTCCTCAATAATGGTCTTGAATCCCTCGGCCTTTAGTCTATTCATAGACCGGGGAGGAGGACCCTGTGCAGGTGGTGCCAGGACCACAACTTGATCTAGAACAGGAGGAGGAGTATGGGTCTCAGGCACCCTAATCCTAGACTAATCATGCATCCTCTTGGATCGCAGTTCAGCTCTCCGGGCCAATAGAAAATGCTCATCCTCAAGCTCAGAGTTGGCAGCCTGAGGGTCCTAGTGTCACCTTCACTCTCAGAAGTTGTGAGGTGAGTGGCTTATATTCCTTCACTGTCGGAGCTGACCTTCGGTGATGCAGGAGCAGGTGCCTTGCCTTTCCCACCTGTGGTAGGATGTTTTGCTGCCTTTGCTCGGGATACATCTGCATCTTCATTTATAGTGATTCCCTTTTCCCTCATGCGGGGCGGCATGTCTCGGCTTGCTACTTTTGGTCTAGCCATATCTGCAAAATTACAACAAAATGAGTTAGAAACAATCCAAGAAAAAAATGTAGAAATCGTGCTACAAAAAGACTCGCCGAATCACTTTAGCGATCCAGATCGAGCTCGCCGAAAGGATTGGCACAAAAATTTCTTTAAAAAATGGCATGTCGGCGATGAGAGGGGCCTTTCGGTGAATCCCCGACATCATTCGGTGAGAACAAATTAGCCCGCCGAAAGTTACAGTATTTTTTAGGGGTTGGGGCACAGAAAGGGCGATTAAAGGAGACTTTCGGTGACTCACCGAGTGAACTCAGCAAGCTCAGGCTTCTCGCCAAAAGTTACAGAATCAAAATCAACAAACGCACAATATTAAGGGCGATCTGAGGGGGACTTTGGCGAACTGTCGAGTGGTTCGGCGAGCTCGACCCAGCTCACAATCTGCCCAACGTGCCATTTTCAACCTGGACTGCCAAAATCAAACCCGCAGCCCCCAAAAATAAAATAAAAAAACATAAACACTCAATTAAGCTTAGACCCATATCATTCACGCCACCAGGGTACTCAGACATTCCCCGGTTTGGCCAAAATTGGTTGTTTGACAACTTTAACCATTAAGAATGACGTCAAATGCTCCATCATTGGGCAAAGCATGTCATTTAGCACAATTTGGGGTTACTCAGACTTCACCCGACTAGACTCAACAACGATTCCACACAACCCACAAGATTACTATCAATTTTAAAGCACAAAAATCAAGCAATCAACAATTTAGGCAATGTAGGCACGATATCGAAATTAAAGTAGGCAAGTTAGCACACATTTACGATTTCATAGAGGCCCAGCACACATCAATAAGCATTAAACAATTGCAAATCAGGCAACCTCTATTTACGAGTTTGGGGTTTAGAAAACCAACATTTTATGCCGAAATACAATTTGTAATGCTAGGCGGCAAAGAATTCCAACTATGAACATAGAATCAACAACCAAAAAGTAATAAAAATTCAAACATATAGGAAATTTAAAGTGTGGGTGTGATTTTATGAAGTTAAAAGTGAGGGAATGTGAAAGAGTTTGAAATTTTAAACCTTTGGCCTTTTAAAACCGTCCAGTTCGCGCCTTTTCGGTGATGTTATTTTTCCTCGCCGACCCACTTGGCGACACGCCAGGTGGTTACTTATCACGCCTAGTGTTACAGGACCAGCAGTTAATGTGGGGTTCATAACGGCTGACAAAGTGGGGCTCGCCGACCTGTTCGTTGAGTCACCGACTTGTGCATGGGCCCGCCAAGTTTTACAGACTCCAACATGATATTTTCCTGAGCCCAACGGTAGTCCAAGTTGGGTTCGCCGACATCTTCAATGAATCACCGACTAGACATTTTTCTCGCTAACCTGCCCTTTTTAAACACATTCTACACCTCAACCTGCACAATCAACACACACTATTCCAAAAACAAAATATAAAGCAATAAAAACTTGGGTTACCTCCCAAGAAGTGCGTTAGTTAATGTCGTGGCACGACGCAAGTCCCCACTCAAACTTCATTCTTGGGGTTTGCCATAGTATCACTAGGCAACCCCTCTTGTTGTCTCGGTTTTAAATAAGAAGAAATTTGACCCATTTTGGTCTCCAACTGCTTGATAGATATGGAATGAGAGGGCACCGTCTGGTTAAGGGTCGATACATCTTCCTTCATCTCCTTCAAAATTTTATCAGACCCTTCAACCTTGTTGAGAATACGAGAGAGCAAATCCTCAGCCCGGCCACCCTCAGAGTCTTTAGGCTTTTTATGCTTGTAGGGAGGAACATACCTATCCTTCTCCCCTTCTTTTTCCTTGCAGGTGGAATTACGATCGCGCCACTCTCTATCCCGGTCTCTCCAACCCTCATATCTGTTCCAACATTGGTTACCACCCAGCCTTGGGTAGTTTGCACGATAACCTCCTCATTGGTTTGCTAGGAAGTTCACTTCCCCATTGTACAGCGCTTCAAACTTGGCCTCATCGGGGTTTACACAACCCACAACCACAGCATTGATACTCCTAACACTAGCTCCCATGACATTTTTGGCCAAAATGTCAAGTTGGGTCATCATCTTTGCCATGTTTTGGTCCCTCTCTTGATCTTTCTCAAGCTGCTCCTTTGTCAATTTAAAAGTGAGAGGGGAGACCTGATCTTCGCGGGTGTACCATACTCGGTTAATTTTGGTCATACCATCCAAGAGTTGGGCTGCTATAATGAAAGGTTGTTGCATTAAACCTTCCGGAAAAAGTTGATCAGCCACTCCCTTGTTCACCGAATCAAGGCTTCGGTAAAAGTATTGGAGCAAAACGTTGTTGGGCAGGCCATGAGTTGGGCATTGCAGCACCAACTTCTTAAATCTGAGCCAAGCCTCATGGATTGTCTTACCTTCCAAACTCTTGAAGCTTTAGATGTTGTCCCTAAGTGTCATCATCTACGAAGGCGGGGGAAATCACACTTGGAATGCGGTGACAAGCTCTTCAAGCGAAGTGATAGAATATCTTGGCAACTCAGTCAACCACTTACATGCTTCTCCCATTAGATAAAATGGGAACAACCTCAACCGGACCGACTCTTGGGATATGTTCTTAAAGGAGAACTCCCCGCAAACATCAACAAAGTTCCTTATATGCTCATCGGGATCCTCATGAGCCAACCCACCAAACAACCCTTTCAAGTGCAAGATCTACAACATGGTGCTTGTATGGTGGAACATAACGTTCCCTTCAGCCGGAGGCAAGCGAATGGCACCAACTGCACCCAATAGATTTGGGTCATTGACATTCGGTTCATTGACATCATTGAGGTTTCCAATGTCATCTTGGTTGGCCACTTGGCTACCATTGCTTCCATTTACACTAATTTCCTCTATTTTAACAGCAACACACAAACCAAAACTAAAAATAAGTAAATTCAACTATGACTAAAAAGAACAAACTTCAACTACACCAAATGAATTTCAAACAACACCACTCCCCGGCAGCGGCGCCATTTTTTATTAACGTTTCAAGGACACTTCATCCAATTCTAAGTGTCAACGATCGCTAGTCAGTATAAAACCCAACTAAATGAGTTGGGGTCGAATCCCACATGGAGTGGTACGTGTTTCAGATTCAATTGGGAAGTATGAACATGTTCAAATCAGTCATTGGAATAAAAGTTATCGAATAAAGACATTCAAATTAAGGGGTGACACGAATGTCAAATGGGGTTTTTTGTTTTGATTAACAGCTGCAAACAGTCACAAACAATAAAAATTAACAATAATGAGATGGGTTCTTGGGATGTGATCGATTATAGGCTAATATAGACAAATGGGTAATTGCAACTATTAGTAAACAACTAGATATTAGTAAGTAAGCTAGGCCATAGTGGAGGTAAACTTTTTCTCGAACACTTTATCTCGAATCAAGTTGATTTCCCTCGAACATCAACAAGTATGCAAAATAGACCAGCCCACACCTTAACCATTCACTCTCTCAAGCTGAATGTATGGAATTGGGTTTAGGATTCACTCTCTCGAGCTGAACCGAGGTCAACCAAATACCCACAAACCATCAATCAAAAATCTTAGTTCTAAAACCTCTCTCTCAAGCAAGCCAAGAACACAAAGCTAGAACTACATTTGCAACTACAATTCTTAAATTAAACCACAATTAATGATTGAACTCACTTCTAAATAGCATTTAAACTAACAATTAGCAATACCAATAAACTAAATCTGCCCATAATCACACCCCAAGAATTGGGGTTTTAGCTAGACATCATAAAAAGCTAAAAACCGTTACCAAATTGATTATCCATAAACTGGGTAAGAGTGATTTTGTCCTTACAATGCTCCAATTTGAAGATTCTCAAAGACCCACTTCAAATTTCTCAAAAGTGAATTTCTTCAATCCTTCAAAGCTTAGGAAAAGCTAGAGAAAATTGTCTCCAGATCTAAAAACTTAATTGAAAACTGATAATTGATTAAAATTGATACTAAACTAAATGTTCAAAAATGTATTTATAATCGCCAAATATGTGTTGCGAAGAGTCATTCGGCGAAGTAAGTCGAGCTCACCGAACCACTCGGTGAGCCGCCCTTTGGTCACTTTCATCGCCCTTCTGCCTTGGCATTCAGCATCCTCAAGGTCTGTAACTTTGGGAGATCTAGCACTGCATCGTGGAACTACTAGGCGATCCACCGACTACTCCTTTCTATCGCCGACTTAATTTCTTCCCTCAAGGCTTGGCACACTGGACCTTTAGGCGGTCAGATAGCCATTCGGTGATTCGCCAAGTGAACTTGGTGATCACCAGGCTGTCTTTCTTCATCGTTTCAGCCTGTTTTGTTCCTTTTTGCATGTTAGTGTCCTTGCTTTGTTCCTCAATTCATATTCCTGAAAATCAAGGATTTTACATCAATTATTAGCACAAAATTAGCATTTGAGGACACTAAATCTATATAAAGAAAGCCCTAAATGAGTCCAAATCATGAACTCACCAAAAATGCGAAAGTAGGCCCGCGATCATGTATGGGCACCAAGTTATATCATTGCAAATATAGCCAAGCCTCACAAATGTGGAGGTCACCCCTCTAATAATTCATGAACGCACAGAAGGGACTGTGAATGCGAAGAGTAAAACTGACATGCACATTAGGCAAGTCCCAAATTCTCCGATGGGATGCTTGGGATTCGTTCAGAACCCTGTCCATGCATACGAGATATTCTATCCCCACAAAATTTTACATTCCAAACTTAACAAAGTAGTTGAAACTTCAATATGAGATTTTCTCGACAAAAGTGGGTCCCACACCTAAACTCTATTTTTAGCCAAAATCCACAAAAGGGGCTCGGAATTAACCAAGAAGCCTCAAGATCGGAAATAAGGGTAGTTCTAGAACAAGCATGACGTTCCAGAGCTAAAGGAATTGTCAGAATTGTATTCTGAGGCTAACTTCCTGAACATTTTATAGAAGTCAACCGTTCAAGTTTAAAAATCTTCAAAACAAAAGAAACATGTATAAAAAATAAATGGCCGAACAGGTGACTAAGATGTCATACCCAAAAATTCATGAATGACTTGGTATTCTTATAGGAACACTCTAATTAGAGAAAATGGCATTTATATAGAAATGAACGGGAGGGTCACTACATGTTTTGCCTTGTTGTAATGATTGATAATTGTGGTCATTAAAATGGTCATTGTGGGTAGTTGATTGTGGTAGTATATAATAATGGGTAATGATGATAGTAATTGATAATAAAGGGGTACAACAATAGCAGTTGGTAAATGGTGAACTGCTATCATTTTTAAGAAATATTTGAATATAAATGTTAATGATATTAGACTTTACCATAGATCTTAATCATTCATAGCTATTCATTCCCATTTAATAATTCTATCCTTAAAAAATGTACTTCATGTTTAAGGAAAGATACATACTTAATGGTTAAGATTTGAATGACTAATAATAAATTTTAATTATGTGAAAACATATGAGACCTAAATTCTAATATTCAGTAGTTGATATCACCTATATGTATTTTTGTTTCTATTGTGTGATATCTTTAGTTAAGTTTTCATTTATGCTAAGAAACGGTAAATCCTTTGAGCCATCTTTCTTTCATATGATAGGTAGCACCTTCATTTACCATAATCTTACAAAAATAAACCAATACATCTATAAAACATCATATGACATGAACATACTATCTCAAATGATCTTCTCTTTTCCCTTATATGAATAATAACAATATAGCATTATTTCACATACCAATGCAATGAATAACATGGTAGTTTTGAAGTTTGGAAATTTTTTACAAGTACTAGTAAGATAATCTAAGCTTTTCATGATTTTGTTTCTCTCTATCGAACCATTTGCTTTTATTTTTCTAATTGAAGAATGCAAGTTCTAGTAAATCTAGGTTAGAAAAGAGAAGAATGATCATCTTACATTTGACCGAATTAAAAAAATAATTGTTATGGTGGAAATTAACTTAATTTGTGATAGACCTAGAGGTTGTGCCTACTTTTAATAATTTCACTAGATAAAGAAGCTTTTAAAATTTATACTCCCCAAAAGTATTACTTTCTTAGAAAGAAATTTAGATTTAGGATAAAACTTTATATCACACACACATTGAATTTAGTGAATCTAAAGAGATGCATAACCACAACCATCATTGATATTGTTACGGAATGCATATGATTGACGGACATTCATATTTTTCTTTTATTTTTTTGGTATTCCACTACTTTGATTAAATTCTTGAAATATTAATTCATACATACATACAAATTACTAGCAAGTGAGCAACGTTCATCATTTTTTAGAACCGTCTCTATTTACATAGAAAGAGAAAATCTGATGAAGGATGAAACTTTTCATCTCATATCCAATCATTTAGTGAATCTGAAGAGACACATCACCACAACCATTATTCATCTTGTTACCAAATCTATAGGATTGATGAACAAATTTCCTTTTTGGGGGCATTCTAGCATTGCAATTAACTTCTTGAAATGTTACTTGACACATATATCTAAATTACTAGAAAGCGTGCAATTTTTAATTATCTAGTATAATTCCACAAAATGGAGTCTACGAGGAGTAAATAGATCTTACCATTCAAATAAATCATACAAATACATCAGGAATAGTTATAAGACAAACCTAGCAATCTAGGTAGAAGTCAAGTTAGTCATTTTTTTCCATTAAATAAAAGAAGCTCAAATGGGGAAAACAAAAATAGAATAAACCACAAAATTATCTACTCATATTTAGAAGCAATAGACTTCATAGTATTGTGTTTGTCAGACCATAATCCTTTACAATAAAAAATGTTGTTGCTCCAATATCTTTATGTACAAAATGTTGATGTTTTCCACTCCATCCTGTTAATTACCTTTTGAGAATGGATTTTTGATAAATTTGAATTCCATAAATACAACTTGTTTTGGTGATATCTCCTATCACACAATAGAAACAAAAATACATATAGGTGATATCTACTAGTGAATATTTGAATTTAGATCTCTTTTGTTTGCCCATAATTAAGATTTAGTATTAATCAATCAAATCTGAACCGGTATGTATGTAGGTTTCCTTAACCATGAAGTATATTTTTAAGGAAACAATCTTTGGATGGTATGAACATCTATAAATGATTAAGATCTATAACAACATCTTATATCATCCAATGTCATAGAGAGATCCTCAACCATCATTATAATCATAGATACATTCATGTCATACAAATTATAACATATATTGTTACTCTTTACTGCTGTAACTATTTGTTCTTTTATAGAAACGACTCCACAACACATATAGTACTAGGAGTAGGGTATATCGGTGAAACCCTAGGCTTCAGAGTCTGGATATGATGCATGGGCTCTTGTATCTCCAGAAACATCAGTAGTGTTTCCAATGGTAGCTGGCACACTTAATGAGACATCGGGAGCCCCATCAACAGCTGGTGGTATAGTAGTAACAGTCTGAGACTCCATCACAACATGAGCTCTACTAATAAGACCTACATCTGTTGGCACTGAGCTAGAAGAAGCTTAACCGGCACGAGCTCTCAGCTCATATAACCTCAGCTCCTCATCAACCTTGGACCTCCTCTGAGCTTCCAATATATCTTCCTTTTCTTGGTCTCTCTTCATGTACTTTCTCTTCTTTGATTTATCATTCTCCTTATCTTCCTCATGAGGGTGCTTTTCTGAGGATTTAGGGAGCGAAATCAATAAGTCAATAGACGTATCCACCCCCTGCAATTCATTGATATCTAGAATTGGGAACACCTCTGTTGACCTCTCTTGTAGATCTATGAGCTCAAAGTACCAAAAGTAGAAAAAGGATTGTACATGAGTACTTAATGAATAATATCCTAAGTTCACATGAGTTGCATCATTTCCCAGGTTCACCTGTTGATGTCCATATAAATCTTCGTTTTCACTTCATCTTTTTTACAACAAATTTTGCAAAATTACAAGAATCAAATAGTAAAAGTTCAATGAACTTGAAAATGACAATAACAACAGTACCAATATATTGAGGAACTGTATGTTTTATTGTGACTTCGTTAACTTTGCTTAATAATACTAGAAGGGATGTCACGTTCAGATAGGTAGTTAACTTATCCCCGATTTTTTTATGTAAACCCCCTTGCAAGATTTAGTACATGTTCCAATTACATAATGTTTGATCAACTTGTTACCGCGAATATGTTGTTTACGTTTTGGTGTCACCTGCAAATTAAACCCTTTTAATGACCGTATATACAGAGTCAATCTCATTACCTATTCTAATATTATTTTCTCCATTTTTGCTTAATTTCTTCTTAGCTTCACGAACTTCCCCATGTAGAAAGAAATTGTAAACCTCTACCAAAGATCGAAACTTTTTATTTGTATCCAAATAATGGTAGACCTGTTTGCCAATAATTATTAAATATTTATTTTTTCACAATCTCAGTAAAGAAAACTTAGGTAACCAATTTTGTAGGCAGGAAAACATGTATATTATTCAAAAAGAAATTACATAATCGCTTATTGAACCAGCTGGACAAGAAGTATTCTTGATGATCCAGTTTTGTCTTCTCTGCTCAAATGTATAAGTATGCAGGAAATGCATATTTTTTTGTATTATCACATTCTGCAAAAGAAAAAATAGTTTTACTTATGGAATTCAAAATTATCCAAAATTCATTAACAAAAGGTAATTATCTGGATGGAAATGGAGCATCAACATTTTGTACATCAAGTTATTGGAGCATCTATATTTTATATTCTAAAGGATCATGTTCTGGCCAACATAATAAGATGAAGTTTATTGCTTCAAAAGAAGAGCAGATGTTTTTGTTGTTTATCGTGTTTTCATTTTTTCCATTTCAGCTTCTTGTATTTTATGGATAAAAAATAAAATAACTAACTTCTACTTCTACCTCGATTGCTAGGTCAAGCCTATAACTATTTCTTACGTATTTTTATGGTTAATTTAACTGGTAAGATCTTTTTAATCTTCCTAGACCCCATTTTGTGGTATTCAAAATTGCTTGGTTTCTAGTAATTTAGCTATTTGTGTCAAGTAGCATTTCAAAAACTTAATCATAGTGCTAGAATGACAAAAAAAAAAGATATTTGTCCATCAATCTTATTTATTTTGTAACAAGATCAATGATTGTTATGGTTAGGCATCTATTAAGATTGACTAAATAACTAGATATGAGATGAAAAGTTCCATCCTTGATCAGAACTTCTCTTTCTAAGGAAACTGTTAAAAGCGATCACACGCTCTAAATTTATCGCAAAGAAAATTTATTCCCACCATAGCAATGTTATTTCTTGCTTCATTTGGTCAAACCTAAGATGACTAATCTCCTCTATTCTGACCTAGATTTTCTAGACCTTGCATCCTTGAAATAAAAAAATAAAAAATAGATTATTAGATAAAGAGAGCAAAAACTCATGAAAAGCTTAGATCCATCTGACTAGTCAAAATAATACAATTTTTTTAGAGGGATAAAATAAGAGAAGATCATTTCAGATAGTATGTTTTACATATAGTTGAATTAATCCATTTGTGTGAAACTATGGTAAGTGGAGGAGTTAAATATCATATGGAACAAAATTATCTCAGAAGACTTATCATTTCTTAGCTTGAATAAATTCTAATACCATTAACATGTCTATTGAAAGGTTCTAAAATAATAAAAGCTCACCAATTTCACTGTTTCTTCTTTATCGCCCTACTCCATCATTTTCAATTACCATCATTATAGTCCACCATTATTAAATACCACCACCAACCACTCACAACTACCATCCTCAACCCGTACCACTATCAATCTATTTACAATTATTATTGGCATCAACCATAAATACAACAAAACTTATCAAGCAATATCGAGAATCACCATCATAAGTTACCACTATGTATTGTAAACAACTATCATCATTCACTATAACCATTTCCTACAAGTATCATCCAACTATTAACCACCACCAAACTACTGTAATAAGCTTCTACTACAACCATTATAAATATATCTATTATCAACAATACTATCATTAGTCAACATACCATCCTTAACTGACATTCATAATACTCATCACTAGCCATCACAATCACCAATAACCATATAATTTTTTTTAAATATTTTGTTGATGCAGTATTATATTAATTTTCTTTCATTATATTTTACGGAATATGGCTTAAATGACACCTATATTATGGTTGAATTTGTTGTAACAAACTCATACTTTATGAGGGTCCTATGACTCACCGGGATATTTTTGTTTAAATACTTTTTTGAAATTATTGGTTGAGATGAATAAAAAAATCAAAGCTTTTTTTGTTTTGTTTGTAAATGCGTGTTAATTAGCAGTAAAAAAAACAAAAGGGTTCAATCATTATCACTCACTTACACTCTTTTGTTGCTTATGTTAATTCTTAATAAAAGTGTGGGAAACCCCTTTAGCTTGACAGGGTAATTCAAGGAGAGCTATGCCCTGATTTACAAAGATAATATATATGATATCAAATACAAATGTGAAAAATGTCTCTTCTTAAATGTTTTGAATTTTTTTTGTTGATTATGTGCATTTGATTTGGTTGGAGAGGAACAATACAATCTTCCAAGAAAAGAGTCGAACTTCAACAATACACACTATT
Source organism: Solanum piurae (assembly GCA_029582685.1). Taxonomy (NCBI): domain Eukaryota; kingdom Viridiplantae; phylum Streptophyta; class Magnoliopsida; order Solanales; family Solanaceae; genus Solanum; species Solanum piurae. Next base: position 35,640 of record JAJOOO010000836.1, read on the forward strand.
TTGATCATCCACAAGTCATTTCCTAGAAGTGTTTTGAAGTCATGACTTGCTATAAGAATTACTAAGAAGAATTTCTACTACCAACGTTGTTTGTGTTTATCGTTCTAGTAGTATGTAATTTGATGGTTCAGTGTTTTTTGAGCTTGAGACTCTATCTAAATCAAATTCATTTTGATTTATATGAGTTGTACATAATCCTTTTGGTATATAAAATACATGTTTATTACCAAAAAAATAACACTATATCATAAACTTAATATTGTATGTGTCACAAGTCAAAACATTAGAATACACTTACATTATTCCTAAATTTTACTTGGTTGTATTTGATATGAAGGAAAATGTTTTCCATAAAAATATTTTATAGGAAAACAAGTTGGTTTCTAACATATAAAAATAAAAATCCTCTCATTCACACTTTATTCAGGGGAACTAGGTCCCCATAAAGTATGAATTTGTTACGATAAATCTTATCATGGTTCAACTGTCATTTTAGCCATTTTTCATAAATTTTATATTTATTAATTTTTTCAATATAGAAATCCTTTTATGTATTAAGATGTACGGTAATAAGTAGTCTTATTATTCAGTATTTAGATCTTAATACATCATATTACTGTTGAGATGTCTATTAAGAGATTCATGCACATCTTATCATTCAAATATGCATTCTTATTTTGACGTCTTATATATAATCATAAAAAATAAAGAGGCCTTAAACTTTTTTATTGAGATTATTGTATACTTTTATATTTATTTGTATGACTATAGAATGACCTCATTCGATGTTGTACCTAGGTGATATCAAAGTAATTTTCTAATTCATGTGTGGTTTCACTTTTTACATGAATCTAGGACTTAACTAAAAACATGGCTCAATTGAAGAATTTAAATTAGACTTACTAGATAACTTTTAAAAGTACTATTATTAATGTACTATTACTCATATAATCTTTGTGTTCCAGTTTACATAAACCCCTTTTCTTTTTAATCAGTCCCAAAAAATATTATTCATATTGAATATAACTTTTTGTCTAGTCAAACTATATCACACAAATTGAAATGGAAGGAGTATATATTTAACTTTTTTTAATCAGTATGAAAAATGTTTTAACTCTAGAGAAGATATTATCTCTTTATTTCATAACATACCAATAAATATTAAAAAGATTTTCAAGAATCCATCAAAATAATTATTTTACATGACTTAAAATAGAATAAATTAAGCAAATCATAATTAGATAATTTCGAAAAGCTTACCTCAAAAACATTGACTTTTGATTCATCATGTGTGATAAAAGATATTAGAACATCTATTAATATTGCATCCTCAACATCATCATTTTTTTGTTGCTTCTAGTAGAAAATATGAAAAAATTAGTTCTATTTTTTTTTTAAAAAAAAGAGTGAATAATAATGATGAAAATTGTTCAAGATGCTACAATACCCAAAATACATTAAAGAAGAAGATGTTTCTCCATCAATCTTATATATACATATATATAATGATGACGATGAAAATTGTTCAAGATGCTACCTTACCCAAAATACATTAAAGAAGAAAATCTTTCTCCATCAATCTTATACATTCTGTAACAAGATCAATGGTGGTAGTGGTCATGCATCTCTTAAATTTCACTAAATTCATTGATTGTGTGAAAAAAAATCATCCTAAATTCAAATTTCTTTCTAAGAAAGTTACTTTTTTGGGGTAAAATCAAATTTAAAAGCTTCTCTTTATAATGAAGTTTTAAAGAACTCTATCACATATTAAACAAATTCTCACCACAGTAATAAGTAGTTCTCTCTTAATTTGGACAAACCTAACTTTCATCCTTACAATTAAAAAACAAAATAAATCAATAGATAAAGAGGGAAAATCATGAAAAGCTTAGATATATCTGGCTAGTATTTGTGATAAATTTTCAAACCAGAAAACTACTATGTTGTTCATTGCACTAGTATGTGAAGTTACTCTATCTAGCTATAATTAATATAATTATCCTTTTTATCAAAGAAACTTACATAAAAAATTTCAAGATAGTTTGGTCATGTTGATTTTATTGATGAATAGTGTGAAACTATAGTGGGTAGAGGTATTAAATATCATATGAAAAAAGATTTTCTTCAAGGACTTAACAGTTTATGCAATAATGTAGACTTAACTAGGATATCACACAATAGAGAAAAATATGTGTATATGTGATATCTTTAGTAAGTATTATAATTTAGGTGTCATTAATTAGTTTGCATTAATTATGGTTTAGTTTTAATGATTCAAATCTCAACAATTAAATTTGTGTGTTTTTAGGTTTGAATTTTAATCATTCATATTTTAACCAATATATACAGTTTGTTATGTTGCAACAATTTAATGGGTCTGAGTAGGTAAATTTGTATGTAATATACTCATACATTATAGGAATCTTGTAACCCTCTAAATATTTGTTTAAAGAATATCTTTGTTTATTTATCAAGTGAACTGAATAACAAATTAATGCTTTGTTAGATCTTTTGTACTCCTGCACTGATCAAAAGGCCGAAAAAGTAAGGTGGTTCAATAAGTATCACTTATTTACAATTTTTGAATAAAACAAATAATAGTAACTCTCTATATCACACTTTAATCTCTTGAATCAATATGTTTTTCCATCATCAAATATTGACTAGTGTCAAACAGGAAAATGTGAACAAAGCACTTTCAAAATATCCAAGGGAGTACTAGGCCTTTTCTAAAATATGAGTGTTTAGGCATCATTTTAACAATTTTTATAAATTATATAATTATTAATTTTTGAAATATTCATATTTATAACGACCTATTAAGTTGTTATGGGTGGTTATCGCCATTGTATCTAGCTTAGAGTCCCTATAGTGAATTCATCTAATTAGAACTCAAAGATTGGGAGGGTTTAAGAAGTTATATATCTTACTTAATCTAGATGGTTTGTCATGTAATACTGTTGTTTGTTCAGTTAGAAGGTAACCAGTGATCTTGACCTCTAGAGGAAACTCTAAGATTAATTAGAGATCCATTTTATTGTAATGATCTGTAGGTCATTTATGTGTTTATGCCTCATGTTTATTATTTAGAGCTTTCATGTAGCGACCCCAAGTCATTTATGACTTGTTGGGACTAACAGTTTGATCACCTGGTCGTTCGTTTAGTTTTTGTGCGAGTTTTAGTGTTTTGGAGCTTTTGAACCTTCAATGGTCAATTTTGACAAAAATTTCAAGAAGATGACTTTAGAATCCAATTCTGACAACTCCATCAGCTTCCAAAGGGTCATTTTAGCCTAGTAGCGTGAATGACACCACTCCGAAGGCTTTCAGTGCAAGTCTGTGTGATTAGTGCAAGTCTGTGTGATTTAGGTAAACGAGCTCGGATAAGGGTTCCCTAAGCATGGTTAGCTCCAAAATGTTGAGTTTGGTCTAGAACGACCCTTCATTTAGTTATTGAGGCCTCCATGCAAATTCCGAGCTCCTTTGAGGATTTTCACTTAAAATGGAGTTGGGTATGAGGTCCATATTCTTTCAAGATGACCTCGTACAAAACATTGACTGCTTCATTGAGTCCGGAATATTAAATTTTGTAGGGTTGCATATTTCATTTACGTGCACGGGGTTCCAAACCAATTCAGAGCACCCCATCGGAGATTGGGAACTTGGCCAAACAAGCTGACATGCATCAGGTGGTGTAGGCTAATTTTCTCTTCGCGATCACGTGGCCTTGGTTGTCTTTGCAAAGGCCTAGCTTTAGTGTTTCGCGACTGCGTGGCCCGTTGTGGCAATTGCGATGAAGGGTTGACCTTTCTTCGCCATCGTGACCGTGAGGCAGGGCTCCAAGATCGTGATGGTCAGCATCTAAATGAGTCATGATCGTGACCCTTCTTCTCGCGACCACAATGAAGACATGAGGCCTTTATTTATAGATAAATACACAGTTGGTTGAGCTTCAAAAGGTTTTATCTCCATTGTTTCTTGTGGGAATTCAGTGATTTAAAGTCCCATGTGTCCGGGATTGTCGAGGCTTTGTTGTGGTTTTTTTTAGGAGTGTTGGGCAACCTCCATTTCAGTTGTTCTTATTTTAGCTGTTGTCCCTAGTGGTTTAAGATGTTTTATTTGTTGTTTAATTGCATGTTGTTGGGTTGGTTGTTTCCGAGTCTTGAATAACATTCAAATTTTGAACAAATGTTCAAGGTAGAGCTTTGGACCTCTTGAAGGAGTCAATTTGAGAATTTTTAGCACGGATTCCACGATTCCAGTTTGACTCTAAAATTGGTCAGTTTCTTTTTTATGTGTTTATGGTGTCCTAACGATCGTACTTTTGTTGTGATCCTATTTCTGATAGAGTGGCCGCCTTCAGAGGTCATTCAGAAAGAAAAATCTCTAGCCTTGTAATTTGGAGCGCATGTGATAGGCCTACATGTAGGCTACAACTTCCTTTCTACTTAGATTGAGCATGAATGCATAAAATTCATTATGATCAATTTGAATTGGGGGCGGGTACCTAGTTACTTCTATGTTTCCTCTTAGAAACCATGATTTAGTATCAATTACTACTCTATCGAGGGTAGCACCTTCCTAGCAAGTTTGGTTGTGTGACTTGCATGCTATTTCAAATTACTTGAGTTTTGCTTGTTCTCGGAGCATGTGCTAACCTTCGTCTAGGATAGACTAGTTTCCTTAGACCTATCTACCTTGTGACTTTGGTATGTCTCTGACGTTGTTGGAATGTATTAGGTCCTTGTAGTCAGAATATCATACTTGGGTCTGATAGATGAGCCTTAGCTTAGGTGTATCATTGCTTGTAGACTTTTGAAACCCTCTCTCTCCTTATTTCTACGACTCCAAGGTGTTATCGGAGGTCCGTTATATCGTCATGCTTCGACATTGAATGTGCTTGGCTAGGAAATTTCTCTTGATACATGTGGGAGTGGACATTGATCTATGGTGTCTTGGAGCCTACTTATGTAACGACCTATTTCCGCTGTTATAGAAAGTCAAGGGGGAAATAATTTGGGCCAGAAAACTTCTAGGTAGTGACTTGGAAATTTCTAGCCTAAGTCGTACTAGCGTGAAATCTGAGTCAAGTGAGGTCTAGGGAAATATGGTAGTGAATGGGGGATTTAATTATGAATTCGATCACATAAATTTATAGCCAAGATGTTAAGGAGCCTGTACAACTTTATGGAATGCATGAAAGGGTAGTTTTTGAACGTCAGGGGTTAAAGGTGTGTTGCGAAATGGGAGCTTGTAACTCAAATTCTGAGCTTCTGTCTCCGTGCAAGCCGCCAGGGTGGGATTATTCCCTCTAGGGCGAGGCTGTTGTGGTGGGTTGGGTATCGCTGTGGCGGGACAGTCGTGACTTAAGTCGGGGGAAAACCCAATTTTGTTATTTTCTGCAAAACTTCGTTCTTGAGAGCACGGAGACGACCCACGTCAATTCTTGACAGTTTTCCACAATTTCTAACGCTAAAGTTAAGTTAATTACTCCATCAATCCATATTTTGATTCCTAGAACTTAAAATCATGGGTAATTATCATTGGGGGAGGGTTTTAGCCTGAAATTTATTATGGGAAAAGCCCTAATGAATATTAGGACCTTGGGTTTGGCCTTGGATTGATAGTTTGATTATAATCCGGGTAAATTAGGCTTGTTTATTTATCCTTGCATTAATTACTTGTGTTTAGACCAAGAACAAGCCGAAAGAATCTGGAAAGGAAAGGCTCAAGTGTCTTAGGTGGATTCAAGTTTCGTTTCGAGGTAGGTGATGGTTCGATTTCATTTTTTTGTGATAGATGCTAGTTGATTGCTTCATTTATGCATGCTTGTATGTGAATAGTGAAATGTGAATAGAACCTAATGAAATAATTATGTGCGAACAACTACATGCGATGAACTAACTATATGACCACATGACTATATATTCTATTCATTATGGTGTGGTTGTGATTGTGGTTGTGCTGATTGGATCGGGTGTCACATTCCGAAACATGCATTGGATCGGGTGTCACATTTTGAAAAATATATTGGACCGTGTGTCACATTCCGACACATGCATTGGATCGGGTGTCACGTTCCGACACACTAACAGTTTGGGTATAGGTTCCATGAGAGAACCACTTGTGATTATTATGTTCATTTCTATCTGTCATTGATATTGGGAAGTTGTATGTTGCTCCTGAAATGCTAATTGAACTATGTATTCTGTATATGTGTGTTTGTTGTGTTGTAATTGCTTGTCTATATTGTGCCTACTAGAGTAGATGTGTGATCTTACCAGTACATTGTAGTTGTGTACTGATACTGCAGTTGCTCGTTCTTTGTGGAATATAGGACATCTTCAGGCGTCTACTGATAGACATCACATAGGGGATAACTCATCGAGACTGGATTCGAAGGTGATCCAGTTCGTTTAGGCTGCCATGGGTCCTTATTTTTGCTTAGTCTATTCGCTTCAGACTCAGAATGGTGTCTTAGACATTTTCTTATGTTTAATTTTAGGGTTACACCCCCTTTTCTTAGACTTGTTGAATTATAGAGTTTGGTATAATGACTTTCAGGTTCTAAGGGTTGACTGCCCAATAGTTTTGTTTAGTTGTTTATTTAAGCTTTCAGAGTTTATGGGAACTCCGTATCTTAATTAGTCTTTTAAATCTGCTTCTGTATCTTTAAATGCTTAGTTTGTCATTAAGTTGCTTAGTTGGGTTGTAGTAATGATTCTCCCACCGGAGGGTTAGTGTGGGTGCCAATCACAGCTGTCTGGATCGTGACAACTTGAGATACTCTTTGGAGTTGAAACGCCCCCGGTCACTCTTGCTAACTGGGGGTATGCCCTAAGAGTGTACTGCTGGGTGGGCGGCCTTGGTATATCAGATCCTCTACGGAGTCGACACACCCCCGAGTCACTCTTGCTAGCTGGGTGATGTGCCTCTGGTAGTGGACTGTATGGCCAGGTGACCTGGATTGGTTGTCACTCTTGCTAGCTAAGTTGGGAGTTGAACGGTTGTATCGATTGTCACTCTTTCCAGTTGGGCTGGGAGTTGAGTTGTTCTTGGATCTGGATCTGGGTTACTCTTATTTGTTATAGACCTTAGCTATTCTTGGTACCCATCGGGCTTATGGGAGTCTGTTTGGGTATTTATTATTTAAACTTATGCACGAATGTACCTTCTAGGGTTATGGGGGTATATTAGGTTTAATTTAGTTATACATAGATTTACTTTCGGTATGCTCGTGTGCATTTTTTTTCCCACTTTGACCTTTCTTTGTGTCTAGATTTTATCTTTACTTATTGCCATTACCTTTTTTTTAAGAGGACCTATGATGCCTACTGAGTACCTTGTTTTGGTACTCTTGCTGCACTCTACATATTTTTTGTGATGTAGGTCTTAGTACCAGCTACCAACGGTGAATTATTGTTCCATCTTTTCCTGGTTGTGGATATCAGAGACGAGGGTGAGCACCTGGCATCCTAGACTAGCCTGTCTCCTTCAGTGCATATCTTAGCTAGTCTGTTGCATTTTAGACGGCTTGTAATGGTCCACTTTTGGGACTTGTATTTGTTCTTACTAGATATCTCTATATTCATGACTTCTAGGTTCTGGGAGGGTTTCCATTATTTATAGTTTTGGTTATTTTCTATTTTTGTCCTTCCTTATTATTAGTATTATTTTCTATATGGTTCTGCCCTTATACCTATTACTCGCTTTCTGGGTACGGGTTGACTTACATACTTGTGGGTTATGGTAGGTGCCATTATGACTCGAGGAATCAGGTCGTAACATTTATGTAGTCATTTCATCTGATGGAATTTTTTTTTGTAGAATGAGGCTTACTCTATTTTTCTCTGAGTTATCGGTTAAAGGGGTCTCCATTGTAGAAGCAGGGGTTCCGCTACAGTGAGACCACCATAGAAGGAATGGATCTGAAACCATAGTAGGAATGGATCGGTTGTAGCATAGAAGCACAAAATGCTTGTTTAAGTCAGTTTATTTCAAGTCTCTCCTCATAACTTAAAGAAAATGACCAAGTACCCAAAGAAATGATATTTCAAGGGCTACCTACATTTTTCTTTCTTCGAGGCAAGTCTTCTCCATGAACCTTTTCATCTAATGATTCTCTAACATTCTAGAATCGAAGGAGATGATCTTAATGGTGGATTTTGGTTTAAACTATAGATTCATGAATAATGAAGGAAAAATCTATTGCTTTAGGTACTTAGTTTTTTTTTTAATTTTAAGTTGTGAATTAATTAGCACTTCTTAGGATGAAAATCATGAGTTAATTCTTGTTCATGATGTAGAGGTAACCTAGAGTCCCGTAAGAATGAATTATTTTTGCATATAAACTGCTTTAAAGGGGTTAATGGAGTGAATTTGGCTATTGTGATCATGGGAAAACTATTGTATTGTGAAATAATCCTTATGTAATGAATGAGACACTGAGAAAGGGTAGAATATAGTGGGTTTGAATCTCCAAGGTTCTTCGATCTCACCGTTCAAGGATACATCGTGTAGAGTCTTGTATATTTGTATGAAGGTATTTGTACTTCTTTTCAATAGGCTACATGAAACTAGAAAAACTTGATTATGTATTTTCTTTGTGTTATTACTTGATTCCAATTCATATCGATCCAAATTGATATATGACTTTTTCACTCTTTTCTCTCGCAAATGGTGAGGACACCTTCAGGAGAAGCTAGAGTTGAGGCAACTGAGATGGTGTTTGCTTTTCTGTCTCGCGGTAGTGGATAAACCAAAGGAGGTCATCCTGGCAGAAAGACGGAAGCAACATCATCTAGGGACAAGGCGCAACCTGCGTACTATATTAGACACATATCCGAGTCATGCACTTCTTGATACTCTTAATATAGCAATAGAAAAAGCAACGAAAATAGTTGAGGAAAATTTTGCGCTTTCACCAACTTCATTGTATGTAATCACTTAGATATTGACTTTGTTGAGTTGTTTTGGTAGGGACTGGAGAGGTACAAACAATTCTAACAAGACATTATATGTGGGTCTAGCGTGTTGTTGATGTGGTCCCATGGATGGATGAGGTTTATGAGATAGGGCTTTTCTTTAGGCCGGTGATGAGCGCTCCGTAGGAATTTTGTTGTTTGCAAGTTGACAAAGTCTTTAGGAAGATCATGAGTTTTTTTAAAAGCTGAGCCAGTCTGCATATTTTTTGTTTTAGGAGTAACGTGTTATGTTCCTTTAAAGACTCGTGTTGTATTTTTTTAGGAGTAGTTTAATTATGATTATTGTGAACTGACATGTGTCCTATCTTAGAGGAAGTATTCTGTTATGTATTTGCCAATATATAGGCTTGAAGATTTTGAATGAATCAAATAGTTTTTCCAACTCGTGTCTTCTTCTTTTACGTATTTTTAAATTTCTCAGCTTCAGTGTATAACAACGGTATCAAGAGCCAGGTTATGTGAGATTGAAAATAAGTGAGGCAGACACATTTCTTTTTCACATTATCCAATGCCTACTGAAAATATTTTTTGTGCAAGCAGTCAATTCATGATTTGATTATCACTACGATCATAGGAGCATGTTAATGGAAAGTTTCATGTGGTCCAAGGAGTACAGATAGGTGACTGAATCTTGAATTTAGAAGCCAACGGACAAAACTTTGACAGATGCTCAAAAAGAAGAACTGGAAGCTAGAAAGCTAAAAGACCCGAAAGCAAAAAACTATCTCTTTCTGGAAATTGATGGTCCCATATGAGAAACTATTCTTTGCAAGAAACTTCCAAGGATAATTAGTATTTCATGAAGAAGAAGTATCAAGGCTCTACCAGAGTTAAGCGTGAGCATCTTCAAGCTTGGAGAAAGGATTTTGAAACTCTAGAGATGAAGGAAGGAGAATCTGTCACCAACTATTGTACTAGAACAATAGAAATAACCAACAAAATGTGTTTCCATGGTGAGAATATAGATGATATTGGCGTTGTGGGAAAGATTTTTTGCTTTCTAACATCAAAATATAATTATGTTTTTTGCGCAACTGAAGAGTCAAAATATATAGATGAACTATATCATGATGAGTTGCAAAGTTCTTTACTAGTTCATGAACAAAAGATGAACAAATGTTCTGGAGTGCAGGAGCAAGCGTTCAAGGTTTCTTCTAATACTTATTCCAGCAACTATAGAGGAAGAGGTTGAGGTAGAGGCCAAGGAAGAGGAAGAGGAGGCATGGAATGGGAGAAACCAACCGTAGATAACTTTAGAATCCTTGGATGCATTGCATATGCTCATGTCCCGGATGAAAGGAGGAAGAAACTTGATGACAAGGCTGAAAATGTATTTTAATTTTCTGTGTAAGTGAGTCTTTCGAAGCGTATATGTTGTTTAATCCATTGACCAAAAAAATTGTTATCAACAAGGATGTTACTTTTGACGAGGAAAGCACTTGGGATTGGAATAGGAAGCAGCCTACCCAAATACTCTTTGACAGTGATATTGAACAAGAGAAATTTTCAGCACCCTATGTGCTGAAAAAATCATCAGTTTCACCCCTACAACTCCGCCATTTGTTGTTGTAGCAAATGAAGAAGCAACTCAAAATCTCATACATGTTAGAAGAAGACCAGCTTGGATGAAAGATTCCAAGGGAACTGGAATTGAATGTCCAATTACTCACATTACTTTCTTTTCAGATTGTGATCCTACATCTTTTGAGAGTGCCATAAAGGAAGAAAAATTGAGAAAAACAATGGATGATTAAATGGATTACATTGAACAAAATGAAACTTGGGAGTTGTATCATCTTCCAAATTGACGTAAAACCATTGGAGTGAAGTGAGTGTTCAAAACAAAGTTGAAGGAAAATGGTGAAGTTGACAAGTAGAAGGCACGTTTAGTGGCAAAGGGGTAGTTGCAACAACACGAGATAGATTATGCATAGGTATTATCTCTTGTTGCTAGACATGATACAGTCAGATTGGTTATCGCATTGGCATCTCAGAAGTATTTTCCTATTTTTTAGCTAGATTTCAAGTCGGCGTTTTTACATGAATACTTGGAGGACATGTATTTGTAGAACAACCCCCTGGTTATCTTAAAATTGGAAATGATCATAAGGTTTATAGATTGAAAAAGGCCCTATATGGTCTAAAACAAGCTCCTCGGGCTTCGTATAGTCACATTAAGTGGTATTTTTTTTAAATTTGGTTTTTGAAAATGTCCTTCTGAGCATGCATTGTTTGTTAAGATTGGGGATCAACGAAAGATGTTCATCATTTCCTTTTATATTGATGATCTTATTTTTACTTGAAATTAAGGTGTCATGTTTTAAGAATTTAAGAAGTCGATGATGGATAAGTTTGAAATGTCAAACCTCGGATTGATGCATTACTTTCTTGGCATAAAGGTAGTGCATTTTGATAAAGGGATATTCATTTCTCAGAAAAATATGTAGGGAAAATTCTAGATAGATTTCAGATAATGGATTGTAATCCTGTTAACACTCCTGCTGAACTTGGTTTGATGCTACATAAAAATCCTACTGGCTCGCTCGCTATAATCCGCCCCACATTTACCGGGTATCAACCATAAGACATGCTACCAACGAAGCCAAGTAAGGGGACAAGGTGTTATCATAAGTTGTCGGTATCAATTGTGCCCGGACGACAGCCCACCAAACCTTGGCTGGAAAAGATAGTGAAGATTTAGTAATGAGTGTTGGAGTTGTGGTGACCCAAGATGCATTCTCCCCATCTATGGCAATTTTCTTTGCAATTCAGCGCAAAACCCTCTCTCGAGAATTCTGATCCTATATCGTTGTATCACTGGTGACCTCATGATGTTTTTCCTCAAAAAGACCAACTGAAGCTAGTGCAAAGTATTCTGGGCCATGAAACATATTAACGCCTCAGAAATATCTATTGATTTTCCCCGAACTATATTTGAGTTGGTGGACCTCAGGTAATAGCAATGTATTTCTATCCATATTGTGTAGTCTCTGATTCTGCAGCAAAGTTCATCAGTGTAGCCGCATAATCATGCTAATTTTGATCAAATATAAGTTGTGCTAACTTGTATCTAAATAAAATTAAGAATATAACAAGTGAATTTGGAGACTTACTTCGAATGAGAGTACACTTATGGTCGACTACTTCAGAGAACGAATGAACCACACTGTGATGCTTTGACACTAGAACTAGGGTTTTGAATTTTTCAAGAATTTGGACTTTATGGATGATGGAAGCCTAGGTATGAATTTGATAACCGTTATGGAAGAAAAAATAGGGAGAAAAACCTGACCTTTGGCGTTTGAAGAGCACTATATACCTTTTAATTTAATCTTCCTTTCACGCGGGTCGGGTCGGTTTCTTGGAAGGACTGGGTTGTGGACGACGGAATGTGAAAGTGCATGTGAAGGTCACCAAGGTCCGTACAGTGGTCCGTGGAATTGACTTACAGCAAAATACCTACATGTGGTTCACGAGAGGCTAGATGGTCCGTACAAATCTTGATGGACCGTGAATCCTTTTTGTGGCAAATTCCAGTAGCCTCATTTGGTTGGTCCTGTGATTGATGGACCGTGAAAGTGCCCGTGAATGGCATCACAGTCCGTTAGACTGCCCATGAAGAGCAGTCTGCACCCAGCTCCTGCACTTTATAAATTATTCTCTCCTGCACACATCAACACAAAGTGACTCTATAAAACAAAGAAAAATAAAGAAACAGGAAAAATACCTACGACAAGTACATCTTGGGTTACCTCCCAAGCAGCGCACAATTTAATGATTGACCATGAATCCTTTTTGTCGAAAATTCCAGTAGCCTCATTTGGTTGGTCCTGAGATTGATGGACCGTGAAAGTGCCCGTGAAGGGCATCACAGTCCGTTAGACTGCCCATAAAGAGCAGTCTGCACCCAGCTCCTGCACTTTATATATCATTCTCTCCTGCACACATCAACACAAAGTGACTCTATAAAAAAAATAAAAATAAAGAAACAGGAAAAATACCTACGACAAGTACATCTTGGGTTGCCTCCCAAGCAGTGCACAATTTAACGTCGCGGCGCGATGCAGGTTACTTGATTACTCAGACTTTATCAAGTTTACATTCCCCCACAATCTTCACATCCTCTGGAACACCCAAGTATGCTTTGATTCGACGGCCATAGGATTTGAACCTCTCGCCCTTATCATTTTCTAGCTCAATAGCACCCGACTGAAACACATGTGTTACCTTAAAAGGTCCAGAACATTTGCATCTCAACTTTCCCGAAAATAGATAAAGTCTGGAGTTGAAAAGTAACACCAAGTCACCAGGAGTGAGCTTCTTTTCTCAATATTCTTGTCATGGTATAACTTCATCCTCTCCTTATACAGTGCCGATCTCTCATAGGCCCTTAGATGGAACTCATCCATCTCATTGATCTGATCCAACCTCAGGTTTGCAGTTTCGCTCCAACTAAGGTTTAGCTTCTTGAAAGCCCAGAGTACTTTGTGCTCAAGTTCAACCGGCAAATGACATGCCTTTCCAAACACCAATTGATATGGGGACATATCAATAGGTGTCTTGAAAGCTATCTGATATGCCCATAGAGCATCATCCAACTTCCGTGCCCAATCTGTCTTGTTGGCATTCACCATTTTAGCCAGAATTACTTTAATTTCTCTGTTGGAGACTTCCACTTCGCCACTAGTCTGTGGGTGATAAGGTGTTGCTATCTGGTGCTATTTAACTCCATATTTAGCCAGAAGAGAATTGAACACCTTATTGCAGAAATGAGAACCACCATCACTGATGATAGCTCTGGGTGTGCCGAACCTTGAGAAGATATTAGTATTCAGAAAACCAGCAACACTCTTACCATCATTCTAAGGTAAAGCAAATGCCTCAACCCATTTGGACACATAGTCCACTACAACCAGTATGTATTTCTGCCCATAGGAGCACAAATTGGCGCATGAAGTCAATTCCTCACATATCAAACAGCTCCACCTCCAGAATAGGTGTCATGGGTAACTCATGACGCCGAGATATGGCTCCTTGTCTGTGGCATACATCACAACTCCTCACTACGTTCATCACATCCTTATGAATTGTGGACCAGTAGTACTCACATTGAAGTATCTTGTGGGCTGTGCGGGCACCTCCCTGATGACCACCTACTTGAGATAAGTGACAGGCTTCTAGGATATGCAAATATCTCAGCCTCAGGAACACATCGCCTGATGATGTTGTCAGCACACAGCCTGTGTATATAAGGTTCATCCCAAAAATACTAACCTACATCATGCAGGAATTTCTTTCTTTGTTGATAAGTCATCCCCTCAGGCATCAGGTCACTAACGAGATAGTTAGCAAAATCAGCAAACCAAGGAATAAGATTAAGAGTAGTGGCTAATACCTGCTCATCCGGGAACGAATCATTTATGTCGAGCTTGAGTTCCTCTTTATTTTAAGCTTCCAACCTCGACATGTGATCAGCTACTTGGTTCTCACAACCTTTCTTATCCTTCACCTCAAAGTCAAATTCCTAAAGAAGTAACACCCATCTGGTCAACCTTGGTTTGGCATCCTTCTTTGCCATGAGGTATCTCAGAGCTTCATGGTCTGTATGGACTATCACTCTAGTGCCCATCAAATAAGCTCTAAACTTCTCAAAAGCATACACAACAGCCAGCAGCTCCTATTCAGTAACTGTGTAGTTTCGCTATGCTCCTTTAAGTGAATTACTAGCATGGTAAATCAAATGAAACATCTTGTTGTGCTTCTGTCCCAACACTACCCCTAAAGTAGTACCGCTTGCATCACACATCACCTCAAATGGCTCAGCCCAATCTGGGCTAATGATCACAGGGGAAGAAATCAACTTCTCTTTTAGGCATTCAAAGGCTCTAAGACATGCCTCATCAAAAATGAATTTCACCTCCTTCTCCAAAAGTTTGCACATGGGGTGTGCAATTTTGGAGAAGTCCTTGAAGAAATGCCTATAAAATCAGGCATGCCTAAGAAGCTCTAAACACCCTTCACATAAATAGGTGGAGGAAAGTATTCAATCACCACAATTTTTTCCTTGTCAACCTCTATCCACTTTTGTGACACCTTGTGCCCAAGGACTATGCCTTCTTTAACCATAAAATGGCACTTCTCCCTGTTCAGTACTAGGTTGGCGTTCTCACACCTCTGTAGGGCCCTACTAAGATTCAACAAACAATCATCAAAGGTATCACCTACTACTGAAAAGTCATCCATAAATACCTTTAGAGTGTCTTCTACCATTTCTGAAAATATAGACATCATACACCTTTGGAACGTTGCTGGTGCATTACATAGTCCAAATGACATGCATTTAAACGCAAAGGTTCCATAAGGACATGTGAAGGTAGTCTTTTCCTATTCTTCCAGAGCAATTGATATCTGGTTGTAGCCAGAGTATCCATCTAAGAAGCAGTACCACTCTTTTGCAGTTAACATGTCAAGCATCTGGTCCATGAAAGGCATCGGGAAATGATCCTTCAGGGTCCACTTGTTCAGCTTCCTGTAATCCATGCACACTCTCCATCCAGTGACTGGCCTCTGTGGGACCAACTCATTCTTGGCATTAGCAACCACAGTCATACCACCTCTTTGGGGCACACATTTCATCGGACTGACCCAGTGACTGTCAGAAATAGTGTATACCACCACAACATCCAACCACTTGATGATCTCCTTTTCGACCACCTCTTGCATAGATGGGTTTAACCTCCACTGATGTTCAATGCTTGGGCTGCAATCCTCCTCAAGTTGAATTTTATGGGTGCATATACCCGGAGGTATCCCAATGATATCAGCAATAGTCCACCCAATGACCCTCTTGTACCTAATCAACACCTTAATCACAGCTTGGACCTGTTCATCATTCAAATCTGCAGCCAAAATCATAGTTAAAGTGTTGTTAGTTGCCAAAAATACATACCTCAGGTGACTGGGCAACTGTTTCAGATCCAGCACAGGTGGTTTCTCAATGGATGGTTTTGATGGAGGATTTGGCCTGTTTTTCATATCCATGTCCAACTTCTTTGGAGTATAAGATTGTGCTCCCATACCCTGCAACGCATTTACTGTCTCTATATAATCATACTTGAAGTCAGCTTCAAAGTTCATCAGTATTATAACTAAGGTTTCAACATCCATCCTCTCTTCAATTGATGCTCCCATTTCTTCTTTATCAAAGACCGCTATTGCAGACACCACATTCATATCATGTGGCTGCTTCATTCACCTGCAAATATTAAACTTTACCTCTTCATTGTTGAGTCTGGATTTCCGTTCTCCTCGCTCAACATCTACAAATGCTCGTCTTGTAGCCAGAAATGGTCTTCCAAAAAAAAAGGGAACCTCAAAATCCACTTCGCAATCCAGGATCACGAAGTCTACCGAAAAGATGAACGTATCCACCTTTACAAGAACATCACATAGTATGCCCACAGGTCGCTTCACAGACCTATCTGCCATCATAAACCTCATGGTTGTGGGTTTTGGAACTCCTAAACCCAGTTGCTTGTAGATGGCCAGCGGCATCAAGTTGATGCTGACCCCTAGATCACACAAGGCCTTTGCAAATTTGATCGATCCGATAGTGCACGCTATTGTGAAGGCACCTGGATCTTCCTTCTTTTGCACAAAAGATCTGGTAGCAATAGCACTGCAGTGATGAATATAGTTAGTCAAATCAATATTCACCACTTTTTTCTTAGTAACCAAGTACTTCATGAACTTGGCATATTATTTCATCTGCTCAAGAGCTTCCACCAATGGGATGTTGACTGACAGTTGTCCCAGCATGGTGATGAATTTCACAAATTTCCCATCTCCGACTTTTTTTTTAAGTCTTTGAGGAAAAAGAGGAGGTGGTCTTGGGATTTGTTGTAACGGCAAGGTTCCGTCAACCTCTTTTTCTTTAGCTCCTGCTGGTTTAGCTATTGATTGAGCGTCCTCCAAGTCATCTACTTGCATAGATTCATCCTCCTGTCATCTAGCTTGCTCCAACACTTGCTCATGTTTAGTACCTACAGAAATAGGGTCAGTAAGGATCTTACCACTCCTGGTGGCGATATCCATGCAATGCCCATCCTTTTTGGGATTTTGGATCCTGTCACTTGGTAGTGACCCATTCTTCCTTTGATTTAATGATGCTGAAAGTTGCCCAACTGCTTCTCAATCTTCTTGATAGAGGTGGTGTGAGAGACTACCAGTTGACTCATGCTGGAGAAATCATTTTTCATCTCCTTCAGCCCTGCATCAATGATTCCACATTTTGTAGCACCTTGGCCAACATGTCTTCCAGCTTAGACCCGTTAGAACTACCGCTTGCTCGATCTCTATTACCTGGGAGAACATACACATCACTGAAATCATTCATGTACCCATTTCTATTCTACCAGTTTCCCTTCTCTCTATTTGACGGCCTATCATACTGGCCTTCCCTAGAGTAGTTCCGACCAGCATTTCTATAATTGTAACCTTGGTTGCCCAAGTTATAATTCTGAAAACCTCCTTGGTTGCCTAGATAATTGCCCTCCTCATCTAGATCGATGTCCTAATTTTCATACTTGTTTGGTTGACTCACAACATTTACCTTTTCCGACTTGGCGACAATATGCTTTGTGAGTAGATCTATTTGGGTCCTCATGTGTGCCATATCCAGATCCATTTCATCTTCTCTCTTCCTTTGTTCAGAAGACAGCTCAAATGTGTACCCCAGATCTCCTACTTCTTCATCCCTGGTGTACCACGCCCTGTTATTCTTTGACACTTCATCCATTAGTTGCATGCTCTCTAAGAGTGGTTTCCTCATAAATGATCCTCCACACACTGCATCAACAACATGTTTAGTGACATAATTTAAGGACCTGTCAAATGCATGTTTTAGATGTCTCTCAGTGAGACCACGGTTTGGGGATTTCTTTAGATTTTGGCTGAATCTCCACCAAGTGTCATGCATTGCTTCTCCTGGTAGCTGCTTATGGGCACTGATCTCGTCTTTCATCTGCAATTCTTTTGATTCCAAAAATAATCGCTCCACGAAAGCCTCATTCAACTCAGTCCAAGTCCTGATTGAGTCAACCACCATCTCATTCAACCAGTTGGTTGCCTCTCCAGTAAGAGACAAAGGAAACAACCTCAACCTCATCGTTGTTTGGCTTACTCCAGGAATCTCTTGCGATTTGCAAATCTCCACAAATTTCATCAAATGATGATTAGCATCATCACCAGTTGCACCTCTGAACATACCTTTCAGATTTAGCAATTGAATCATAGTGCATGTGATTGTGAATTTAACACCTGAAGATAGTGCAGGTAACACTATCGCTCCCATGGGTCCAGCTCCATCCAAGTCTAAGTCATCCTCCTCATACATCATGTGAGTTGGATATTATGCTCTACTCCTTGGAACTATTAGTTGGCGGTGGGGAGGAATGATTCCATCCACTGCCCTAGGTTGATTGTTCACAATATTTGGCTGAATACCTTTTCCGACGGTTTCAACCTCCAATCCAAATCTCAATCTTTGTGCCTCAAGTTCTTGTGCGTTCACCATATTTTGAATTGTCTTCTTGAGTTCTGGGTCGTATGGTACTAATGGGGCTCCCTTACTTCTGGTATTTGGCATACACAGTCGAACTCACCTGAAAGAGACACAGAAAAAGAACAAGACGTAAAATTAGGAAATCTAACTACACTTAGAATAAAAGCTAGTAAAAAACTTTTGAAATGAATATCCCCGGTAGTGGCGCCAAAATTTGATACGTCTAAGCTTACACCTCAATTAAAAGATATAAATGGTCGAAGTCAATTTATAGAACTCAACGTGAGTTGAGGTCGATCCCACAGAGAATTTCTTTACAAAAATGATTTCACTGTCGCGTTTTACTCAAATGTCATTATTATTTCCTAAATAAACAATTACTGAAAGTAAAATGGGTTTAGCGTTAACGGTTTGGTAACTGAAGTTGTAAATTAAAGTTTAATTCAACAAAGAACAAAATATCAGTTTTGAAGTTGTTTCAATAAATAACTGAAACTAGGATTGTGTTCCCCATAACGCTAGTTCTAGTGTTCTTCCGTAATTGAGTTTTAGGCAATTCATCTTTACAAAATATATGCAAGTTAATTTTATATGACACTTCTCAGTCTAATCAGACAACTCTCACTCACGTCCTCTCGGCCCTAGAGTGTTACTAACATTTACCCTCACTTACAATTGTTTGATGTTAAAGTTCTTTTCTCTCGAACTCAAACTTTAACTCCAATTCGTTAAATTAGTTCAGCTTTTTCCTAACTGTCATTTTTCTATCGAAAAATGACAGATACAGGCTCATTCGAATGCGTGCACTTATAAAATACATGAATACGAAAACTAAACTACAATTTGTAACCATAAATTGCCTTTCACTCATTTTACAAGTTGTGGTATGTAGCCACTCATGATTTCACATAAACAAATAGAAATATAGGATGAAAACATGTTAGAAAGTACTTACGAGAATAAGAAAAACAAACAATCACTTTGATATTTGAAGAACCAGAAAACCAAACTTTAAACTTAATTCAATATCCAAAATCAAAAATCCAAAAGCTATGAAATCTGGAAACTCGTTCCTCATTCAATGAATGATAATACAAAAATATAAAAACACCCTAATTAATTCAAATAAGTGTTTTAAAAAGAGTCCTACTTGAAGTAGGACTGGAATGTCGGGCCCTTCATGCCCACTTATTTGGCCCGTCAAGGGCTTCATGGTCCGTGAAGCTCTTCGTGGTCTTCCCTTTAGAGCTCTCCAACATTGGGTCTTCAACACCTGAACACTGGGACTACACCACAGAGTCTACCAAGGTCCATCAAGGACTTCACGGTCCGTGAATTCCTCCGTGGTATTCACTTGGACTTCCCCCAGCTTGGGTCTTCTATACTTGCTTACTGGAAAATGCACCACGAAAGCTACCGCGGTCCGTCGAGGACTTCACGGTCCGTGAAGTCCTTCGTGGCTTTCACTTGGAATTTTCCCATCTAGGGTCTTCAATTCTCTTCCACTGATTCACCTTCACGGATGACACCACGGTTCGTAGTGAAGAGCACGACCCGTGTGGTCGTCCGTGGTCTTTACTATCCTTCAATTCACCTGCACTAATTTCTTCTTCTTTTTATCTGCTTCCATTTTCACCTGTTTCACCTGTAGAACACTACAAAACACATTATATCCACATAAATACACTTGATTGTAGTCTTAATCCTTAATTTTAAGCATCAAATATGCCAAGATTTCGTGGCACATCATGTATATATGTGATTTCCCATGGAACTTGGGTGCATTGAAGATTTAGCTGGTCAAGTGTATGCTGTGACGATTGTCACTTGGCTGACTTTCAATTGGAGAAAATGAAGCTTCATCTGGAGATTTGAGGAAAGACAGCTGACCTTTTTGAAGATTTACTTTTCAATTGTGTTCCACATATTTTTAAGTAATTTTGTTGTTTCTTTTCTCAGGTTTGGGCCTCTTTTAGGTCTTGACCATAAACTTTCTATTTTTTTTTATTAATTAAACCCACGTTTGATTTTGAAAAGAATATAATTAATAATCAGTTAACCTATGTCTATAGCACATTTCTTATGGGATTATTCCTAACCTCTATTAGATTCTTTATTTGAATAGCAACCGCTTATACTTGTTTAGAAAGGTGTATTTTGGGCACCATTGCCAGGGAATAAGGCTATTGTATTAGACTAATTTTGTTATTGCATTGTTAGTCAATTATTTCTTGATTTATGTTTTCTTTTGTTTTTATTTCTTGCAAATTTAGTTTGAAGTGTATGCTAAGTACATGAAGTCAAGGCAATCCCCTGATCCCTTTCAATCTAAAGCTAAACAAAACAGTGTGAAGAATGGCCAACATCGGATGTGACCAAAATTTAGAACTAAATGACAATCCAGTCGGAGTAAGATAAAAGGGTAATCATGGAGAAATACTGGAAAACAACTAGAACAATCCTGCGATAGTACAAGATCAACCAACACCTAATCTGCGTGATAATTATAGGATTGATCATGATGTTTTTAGATCAATGGGTGCCCTCGTACCTCCACTGTCACTCGAACATAACTTTGTTGTCACTAGCAGCCTGATGCAAATGCTTACATCCAGAGGGTTGTTTACTGGTGTTCCATATGAAGACCGAGTAAAGTCACTAGCATACGTAAGATTGGTGTGGGAAGGCTATACCTAGATATGGATGCTATCGGGTTACGTGTGTTACCATGATCATTTATTCGTAATACTATCACGTGGATATCAGAGTTTTCATGTAGCTCAATCACCACATGGGATGAGTTGCATAGAGTATTACTTGAAAAATCCTTCATGTTGTCAAAGAAGTTGAAGATGGAAGATAAAAACCACAATTTCATGGGTATACCTGACGAGTTGATTAGCGATTCATAAGAAAGTTTAACATGTTTCATGAGAGTGTCCCAAACACCGAATTGATGATGAATCACTCAAGGAGTTCTTTTATAGAGGAATGGATGACAATGGTCAAACAGTGTTGGACACTATCACTGGAGGATCGTATAAAGCGAACATATTTTAGTAGATTGCAAAGAACTTTGAAAAGATCACCAAAAATAATATAGAATGGAGCACTAGAAGTAGAACCACTACAAAGAGCACTTTTTCGATACAAGAAACTCATGACCAAGCAAATAAAGATTTCGTGAAGAGAGAACGCAGTTAAGAACAAAGATTGGCTTAGTCTTAAAACATATGAGAGGGAGTGCTAAGAAAGTTAATGCAGTCAACTACTAGAATAAAGAACCACCTCATGAGGACTATATGTATGAATAAAATGCCATTTTTTGTGAATGAGTAGACGAGGAGGTTTCCAGAGTAACATCTAAGATTCCAATCAGGATAATTGGAACCAAGGTCAAGGAAATCAAGGTCGGAACTACAATAACTACAACCGTGAAGGGAACTATATTCGCGATAATAATTATAACATGAATGGGTATAACAATAAAAACAATAAAAGTGGTCCATATATTCAACCAGGTAGTCGAGATGGAGGATCAAGCTTGAATTGCATTGAGGATATGATGGCCAAGATGATGAAAATGTTCAACTCGAAAGGTTAGAATGTGAAAGAGATACATACTGATCTACCAAGCATTGGGAAAAAGTTAGATTCACATGCAATATCCATTAAATAGATTAAGAAGTAGTTGAGTAACCTATCTATGTCCGTAAATCCACGCGACTAAGGAACACTACCCATAAATACTTCTTAGAATCAAAAGAATGATGGACAATGCATGGCATTTACTACTCGAGGTGGAAAGAAAACTATTGACCCACATATGTTGACTGAAATGGAAAGTGCGAAGGAACCTAATAAGGCTAAAGTTGAAGAAGTAGAGCAGCCTAAAGATCAAGTAGGGAAAAAGGAGAAAGTCACTCAAGAGATAATTTTGATACCTCAACCTCCTCCTTTTTTTCCTCAAATATTGGTCAAGAAAATAGAGGAAGGTGAATATTGCAAGTTCATCTCAATGTTGTAACAACTCTCGATTAACATTCCCTTGATTGAAGCACTATAAGAAATGTCGGGTTATGCTAAGTTTATGAAAGATTTAATGACCATAAAGAGGTCCATCAATTTTGAAGGGGATGAAAAGTTGCAACATTGTAGTATCATTGCTACTAAATTATTAGTGCACAAGAAAGAGGATCTTGGAGCATTTACCATTCCATATAGGATTGGGGCATTTCACTTTGCTAAAGCCCTATGCGACTTGGGTGTTAGCATTAATCTTATATTGCTATCAGTGTTCAAAAAGTTGATCTTGGGAACCCCAAAATAAACTGTAATGTTGATACTTATGGCTGATCTCCTATAAAGAAACTAATTAGGGTCCTTCAAGATGTTTTGTTCACAGTTGAGGCGTTCATATTTCCTACGGAGTTTGTCATTTTAGACATCAATGCTGACTTTGAAGTGCCCACATCTTAAGGAGACCATTCCTTGCTACTGGGTGTGCTTTAGTTAATATGGAGAGAGGCATATAAAGTTTAGATTAAAAAACAAAGATGTGACATTCAATATCTACAAATTAATGAAGCATCAAAATGATCTCATGATGGTGTCCTTTTACTATTGAGAAGAAACCAGAAGTGCCAACTGAATAGAAATTAGGCTTTGAAGAACTAACGGTTTTGATTATGAACTTTAATGGAGAGAATATTGAGGAATATGATGGATGGTTGCTACACTTAATGCTATCGAAAGCTTTCGTCATACACCAAAGAAGATTGATTTGGATCTAAATAATAGAGAGACTCCACCTACAAAATAATCCATTGATGAGTCCCCTGAGTAAGAACTAAAAGTTATCCCATATCACTTGAAATATGTGCTTCTTGGCCAAAATAATACTTTATCAGTCATCATTTCTACTGATTTGAATAAACGGCAAGGGCTTTGATATCAATATACAGGCATTTCAAGCGGGATCACTATGGTTCCCACTAAAAAGAATGAGCTTATACCAATGAGGTTGGTTACTGGTTGGAGAGTATGCATGGACTACATTAATTTGAATGCATGGACAAAGAAGGAAAATTTTCCAATGTCGTTCATGGACTAGATGTTAGATCGTCTTACTGAAACGGTTGGTATTTCTATATGGATGGGTAATCGGGCAACAATCAGATCTCTATAGCTTTAGAAGACCAAGAGAAGACCACTTTAACCTATCCCCATGGAACATTTGCTTTCAAAAGGATGCCTTTCGGATTGTGCAATACACTAGCGACCTTTCAATATTAAATGATGTCTATATTCTCAAATATGGTGAAAGACACAATTGAGGTATTCATGGATAACTTCTCTGTAGTAGGTGACTCGTTTGATGATTTCATGGCCCATTTAGGTGATGTTCTTAAATGATGTGAGGAATGCGATCTTTTGTTGATCTGGGAGATATGTCACGTCATGATGAAAGAGGGCATAGTTCATGGCCATCAGTTCTCTTTCAAAGGCATTGAAGTTGATAAAGTAAAGATCTAGGTGATTTAAAAAGTTTCCCCCACCTATCTCTGTAAAAGGTTTTAGAAGTTTCTGGAACATGCTAGTATATATGGGAGATTTATCAAAGACTTCTCAAAGATAACAGACCCATTATGCAAATTATTGGAAAGGGAGGTGAAGTTCGAGTTTGATGGCACTTGTCTGAAGTCATTTAAAGACGTAAAATAGAAGTTGATTTATGCACCTATAATTATTTCACCGTATTGAGGACAATCATTTGAAGTTATGTATGACGCCAGTGGGGTGGAAGTTGGCATGGTATTTAGGTCAAAGGCGTGAGAATATTCTTCATCCCATTTACTATGCCAACAAAGCTCTTAATGTTTCTCAAAAAACTACACTATACCGAACAAGAATTTCATGTTGTAGTCTTCACGTTTGAGAAGTTTTGATCTTATTTGCTTAGCACCAAAGTCATTGTGCATACTGACCATGCAACTTTGAGGTACCTTATAGAAAAATAAAAGATGCTAAACCAAGACTAATTCAATGGGTAATGCTGTTGCGAAATTTTGACTTTAAAGTGAAAGAAAAAAAGGGACAGAAAATCAAGTTGTTGATGACTTTTCCAGATTAAAAGAAGAAGCAATGTTGAAGTTGGCTGATGGTGTTGAGATAGATAAAGCGTTTCCAGACAAACAAATTTTGGCTACCTCATATGATATTATCCGTGGTTCACAGATTTCGCTAACTACTTAGTGAGTGATGTGTTCACTCGGATTTATTATTTCATCGTAAAAGGAAATTCATTTCTGATGTGAAAAAGTTTTTTTGGAAGGGCCATACCTATTTTGTGTTTGTGCTGATGGGATTATTCGTTGATGTATTCCTGAGGTTGAGATGATGAGTATATTCGAAGCCTTCCAAGTCTTGTGATCGATGTCAAAGAGAAGGAGGTGTTTCAAGGAAACATAAACTCCCATTTACTTTTATTCTGGTGATCGATTTGTTCGACGTTTGGCTCCTTCACCTTATGGGTCCATTCGTGAGTTCAAATGGGATGAATTTCTTACATGTAGCGGTTGACTATGTGCCTAAATAGGTGGATCTATTGCACTGTCAAACAATAAAGGAAAAAGTGTCACCACACTCCTCAAAAGAAATATCTTCTGTAGATTATGTACACCAAGGGTGATTACCAGCCATGGAGTTTCCACTTTTGTAATAAGTTTTTCAAGGAGGTTTTAGAGAAATATGGTTTTCGGCACAACGTCGCAACTCCTTACCATCCACAATCTAGTGGGCAAGTAGGCGTGTGAATGTGAACACAACTGATTAGTCAAGAAATCTCGATGATGCTCTATGAGTATATCAGACTACATTCACACATCTCATAGTCATGTTTCCTTACAAACTTGTGTTTGGGAAGTTTTTTCATTTTCCTGTAGAGCTAGAGAACAAAGAAATATGGGTACTCAAAAAGTTGAATCTAGATAGAGGTGTTGCATAAGATCAGAGGTTAAATGAGCTCATCAAACTTGATGAGTTTCAGCTGAAAGCGTATGAAAGTTCAACCTTATACAAAGTAAAGATGAAGAAGTACTATAAACCAAAAATTGGAAAACGAGCAGCTGCTCTCGTGGATTTGGTCATTCTCTTCAATTCAAGGTCGCGCTTGTTTTCTGGCATACTCAGGTCAAAGTGGATGGGACTATTTTGAGTAGTGCAACTGTTTTAACATGGAGCAGATTAACTAGAGAATGATGAGTGAACAAGGTTTAAGGTAAACAGTCAAAGAATAAAACATTACATGGGACAACAGGAAGAAGTCAAAGAGATTAAAGAATGGGCTCTTGATGAAGTTTGAGTAATCAAGGAATATGTGTCGTGCGGCAACGTTAATTCAAGCACTGCTCAAGTCAAGCCTCCAATTCCATTATTAAGATCTTGGCATGGAGGTATGATAGTTTTCATCCATGGAGCCTTTTCCTCCATGAAGATCCTAAATTCTCCAATTTACAAAGTTAGAATTTCCCAATTGAGTTAGGGTTTTATTCCATTCCATGGGTTCATTTTAAATGTTGATTTATTTGATTGATTTTTGAACTTTTATTTATGAATGGATATAATTTCATGATTTTAAGATAAATCCCCATGAATATATGCCTAACCCATGTTTTCTAGATATTGATGATTGAAAGTGGGTTCTGAACTATTAAAGGTCAATTATGGAAATAAGCATGTTCTTATTGGATTGATGAGATATGATGTAAATTTCTTTGAGAGTAAAAGCATATATGTTGTTATTGTGATTAATTATTGTGAAAGGATTGCTACCTCATGCATGAATGTGAAAGGTTTTCTAACATAAAAGATTCTAAGGTTGAAAGGTCTTCTCACCTAAAATGAATCAAGGTTAAGGAGCTATTCTAATGACACCTAGATTTGATTGGTTACTTAATTGAACCTTTCCATGTATAACATATGACATAGCTTGGATTGGCAATATGATATGCCTTTCCATGATAATAAAGACAAGTTAAAAAAAATGACTATTTTATGGGATTTAACTTAGCACCGAGAGGATATTGAGATTGAAGTTGTCCCGTTAGTATAGGTTGTGTTTTTAGTAGCAATATTCTTATCCCATACTTATGTTCCCCCATAGAATGATTGTCTTAGATCCACATTAGCTAGTGAATCCACATAGGCTAGAAGTTTGTGGTCTTACCTTTGCAAGTAGGACACCCCTTTCGGTGTGGGGTAGACATCAAATTCCATGTTGATAGTTCACATGGCCTTATATGCCGGTTCAAGTTAAATCTCCTACAATAATGAATAAAGGTTACTTCAAGAAGTATCTCACATGTGATTTAAGATGATGTCTATTTGCATTGACCATGTTTAATGACTTACGTCTTCTGACCTTTTTTATATCATGTTTTTGCTTAGTCATTGCATACCATGAAGATATCCCCCTTTTAAGCATTTTTATGTTTTATGCATTGTTATCATACTTGATAAATGTTTGTACTAAAGTATACTCTTGCCTATATTTCCCCAAGTATAGGGTCCGATCTTACAGATTCACACTCCCATGGCTAGGGATCTCATATAGAAACTTGAAGATTGGTGAGGTCTCATGTTTCGAGCACCGAGCCTTGATTTCCATTTTTTCTTTACTTTAAGTTTAGATTTTGATGTATGGGCTACGCCCCAATCATTTCTTATGTACATGATGGCTTTGAGATGATGTTTAGACCTCCACTTTTTTGTGTAAAATTTTTCTATGTTGAAATGTCATTTAATCTCTTATATTTTATTATCTTGTATGATGAATTCTAAGTGGTTTGTATGGGGCTTCTAGGGGTCTTATACGCCATGTTACACCTATGGGCTATCTTGGGTCGTGCCAAACTTGGTAATGTGAGCACAAGATGATGTTTGTGTAATCAAGACACAACTTCCAATACAAGTGTCTACGATCGTACAATACTATAATAACCCAACCAAGGGCTGGGATCGTTCCCACAGGAAGTGGTTTTGAGAATTAATAGAAAAATAAAATTAAGTTCTAATTAGTCATAGCTAAAAACATTTTGAATAAAAACATATTAAATCAAAGGGGTGACACAAAAGTATCAATTAACAATGGGGTTTTTTAACAAGTAAGCCAAAGCGGCAAAAATAGTGAAAATAAAGAAAGATAATAATATGGAGACGAGATTCTTGGGATGTGATACGAATACGGGATAGACTAAATCATTGGGTACATGTTTTTGGTAGTAAATTCATTGAATCTTTGTGACTAGGCTAGACTTTAAAGGGGATAAGCTCTCTCTCGACCAACTTACCCCATTTCAAGCGGGTTCCTCTCGGACACCTACTTGTTGCATGAAGAACAACCTCCACCTTAACCTACTCTCTCTCTCTCGAGCTGAGTGTGTGGACATGGGACTAGGGTTCACTCTCTCGAGCTAAACCTCATGTCGACCCACTCGCACTGACCATCAATTTAGTAGTCTTAGTTTTACGTCCTCTCTCTCGAGCAAGTCGAAAACACAAAGGTGAAATCGTATTGGCAACTACAATTTCATTAAGTTCCACTACAACTACTAAATGAAATCACATCAAAACAACAAATAAACCACCAACAAGCAAGACCCAACAGATAATCTAACCCATATTCACAAAATCACACCCCAAGAATTGGGGTTTTAGCTAGACATGCTAGAGAGATAGAAATTTATACCAAAATGAGTTTGCATTCAAATGGGTACGAAGATTTAAGTCTCAAAACAAGTCAAGAGTGAAGAATCCAAAAGACCCAAACCCAAATTCTTGGAGATGAAACCCTTTGAATCTTCAAGTTCTTAAAAACCCTCTCAAACTTAGAGAAAAAATATCTAAAGTACTATTCTATATGAAAATTATAGTAATTGTTTGACTCCTAAAACTACAACTCTAACTAGTATTTATAGTTTTCACATATTTCTACTGTAGTGGATCATTCAGCGTTGTTAGTTAGATTCGCCGATCAACTCGGTGATTCGCCTTTCGATGTAGTTCATCGCCGTCTTGCACCAGCCTTAAACATTGTCGTGCTCTGGGTCATTGGGCGATATGGTACTGCTTCACGGAACTTCTCGGTGATGCGCCGACTGCTCCTTTTTCTCCCGACTTGATCCTTTTCTTCACGGCTAAGCAAACTGGAACAAAAGGCGAAGTAAGACTCTTCGGCGACTTACCAAGTGGACTCGGCGATCCTCATTCCTTCATTTCTTCGTTCTTTTCAACCTTCTCATTCCTTTTTGCGACATAGTGTCCATGCTTTCCTTCAAACTTCAAATACCTGATACTTAAGGTTTTTCATTAGATATTGTGATAAAATAAGCATTTGAGGACACAATTTCTATTAAAATATAGCCTTAAATGAGTCCAATTTGTGGACTTATCACAAGGATTAAAAAGGTCCTACGAAGTCTCATAAGCCACGTCGAGTAGAGTCTTGTTCATGAGTGCAAATCGTGCCACATTTATGAATAATAGGTTATAAGATGTTTAGGACATACCACTTCTTTCATTACTCTAAAGTCATGCGATAGAGTTTAACTCTATAATGTTTCTCTCCTAACTGTTAACGGATGTTCTACATGATATGGCCACTCGAAGGGTATATACTAGAAGGAATGCGGTAGAGAATGTGAATGAAGAGGATTCTCCTTAAGCTCATCAAGTTCCACTAGACCCTTTGGCCGAGCAAGTGACTAATACGGAGTTTCGGGTTGCTTTTAAAGTGATGGCTCAAGCCATGACGACCCAAGACAATAGGGAGGTTGCTATCCCTGTGAACCCAAATATGGGTACGGTGGAATCTAGAGTGACGGACTTCACTAGAATGAATCCTCAAGAGTTTTATGGTTCAACGGTCGAGGAAGACCCTCAAGTGTTCATTGATGAGGTTTACAATGTGTTGATGATCATGGGAGTGACGCCAGTAGAAAAGGCAGAATTTTCAACTTATAAACCTAAGGGTGTTTCTCAAATATGGTTCAACCAATGGAAAGAAGGGAGAGTGGATGATGCGGGTCCTATTGATTGGGAAAAGTTCAATGTTTTATTCCTTGATGGGTTTTTTCCCCTTAAGATGAGAGAGGAAAAGGTGCTTGAATTCATCAACCTTCATCTAGGAAATATGAGTGTGAAGGAATATGCTTTGAAGTTCACACAATTATCTTGATATGCTCCTACTATGGTTGTCGATCCTAGGGCAAGAACGAGTAAGTTTGTTTCGAATGTGTCCGAAATGGTGGTCAAGGAATGTCGTACCGCTATGCTTATAAATAATATGGGCATCTATCGTCTCATGGTTCACGCTCAACAAATTGAAGAGGAGAAACATAAGGAAAGGTCTAGGGAGGCAAAGAGGATTAAAACTGGTGATAGTAACTTATCCTACTCAAGGTCCGATGGACATGGTCGTTTTAAGTTTCAATAAAGATTTTTCAGTAAAGGTTCCTCCAATGCTCTCCCTAAGTTCAATAGAGATAGGGTGTCTAACACTAAGCCTTGAGGAGGAAATGGTAGTGGATCTTCATTGCCTATGTATACTTTTTCTAGGTGTGGATGGAAGCACGAGGGTAAATGCTTAGCCGGCACAAATGGTTTCTTTGGATGTGGAAAGAGTGGTCATAAAATAAGCGTTTGCCCAATTCTTATGGCTAAAGGGAGAGAAGGTAAACAAGCTCCATCTAGTAATTCAAGTTCAAGTGTCGTAAAGAAAAACTGATTTTATGCACTTCAGACTGGTGGTGAATAATAGGATCCTCGCGATGTGGTTACCGGTATATTGAAAGTCTTCCAACTTGATGTTTATGCCTTACTTGACCCCGATGCTACCTTGTCTTTTGTGACGCCATCTGTGGCTATGAGATTTTACATTTTTCCGAATGTGTTGTTAGATATTTTTTCTTTCTCTACTCATGTTGGTGATTCTGTTGTGGTTAAGAGGGTCTATAGAAAGTGTCTCGTCTCTTTGCCCCATAGTCACTCATGTTAATCATGTAGAGCTTGATATTCTAGATTTTGATGTTATCCTTGCAATGGATTTGATGCATGTATGTTATACTTCTATTGATTGTAGGACCCATGTAGTCAAGTTTCAGTTTCCAAATGAACCAATCCTAGAGTGGAAAGGGGGAAATTCATAGCCTAAGGATCAGTTTATCTATTGTCTTAAGTCTAGAAAGATGATTTCGAAGGGTTGCATTTACAATCTTGTTAGGGTGAGGGATATAGTTGTTGATACCCCTACTGTTGAGTTGATCCCTATTGTAAATGAGTTTTTGGAAGTGTTTCTTGATGATTTACCCGGTATTCATCCGGAAAGGCTAATAGACTTTGGTATTGACCTTACCCTAGATACGCAACCTATCTCTATTCCTCCTTATCGTATGTCTCCAGCAAAACTTAAGGAATTGAAGTTGCAATTGAAAGATTTGTTGGATAAAGGTTTCATCCAACCAAGTATCTCTCCATGGGGTGCTCCAATTTTGTTTATTAGAAAGAAATATGGTTCACTCCGTATGTGTATTGACTACCGGTAATTGAACAAGGCTACCATTAAGAATAAGTATCCCCTTCCAAGGATATATTATTTCTTTGACCAACTTCCAAGAGCAAGCTACTTTTATTAAATCAACCTCCGATCGGGTTATCACCAATTAAGGGTGAAGGAAGATGACCTTCCTAAGATATATTTTCGAATTCAATATGGTAAT
The DNA here is from genome assembly GCA_029582685.1 of Solanum piurae. NCBI lineage: Eukaryota > Viridiplantae > Streptophyta > Magnoliopsida > Solanales > Solanaceae > Solanum > Solanum piurae. The sequence continues at coordinate 66,965 of JAJOOO010000836.1, forward strand.
TATGAGTTTTTAGTGATTTTGTTTGGTTTGACAAATGCCCGAGCGCATTTATGGATTTGATGAATATGGTGTTTAGACAATACCTTGAAATGTTTATGATTTGTTTCATTGATGAAATATTGGTCCATTCGAGGAGAGAATAGGATCATACCATTCATTTTAGGATTGTGTTGCAAGTTCTCAAGGACCAACAATTCTTTGCAAAGTTTAGCAAATGTGAGTTTTGACTAAGGTCCGTGACTTTTCTTGCTCATATTGTTTCCGGTAAGGGTATTGAGGTAGATCCTAAGAAGACAGATGTGGTTAAGAGTTGTCCTATGCCTCTATCCACTTCGTATATTAGAAGCTTCTTGGGTTTAGCCAATTATTATATAAGGTTAGTTGAAGGGTTCTTTTCGATTACTTCTCCATTAACGGCATTGAATCAAAACAAGGTTAAGTTCATATTGTCCTAAGCGTGTGAAAAGAGTTTTCAAGAATTGAAAGGTAGACTTACTTCCGCTCCATTGTTGACATTATCATAAGGGACCGATGGTTTTGTTGTTTATTGTGATGCCTCAAGAATTGGGTTAGGATGTGTCCTTGTGAAAAATGGGAAAGTCATTGCCTATGCTTCTAGGAAACTTAAGATTAATGAGAAGAATTATCCTACCATGACCTTGAACTAGCGACGGTTGTTTTTGCCTTAAAGATTTGAAGGAATTATTTGTATGGTGTTCATGTAGATGACTTTACCAACCACAAGAGTTTGCAATATTTGTTTAACCAGAAGGATCAAAATCTTCGTCAAATAAGGGATCTTCAATTATTGAAAGATTATGACATGAGTGTCCTATATCACCCTGGTAAAGCAAATATGGTGGTGGATGCTTTTAGTCGGTTATCAATAGGTAGTGTTGCTCACATTAAAGATAATAATAGAGAGTTAGTTCGAGATGTTCATAGATTGTCCCTATTGGGTGTTTGGCTAGTTGACTCTACAAAAGGTGGTGTTATGGTTCAAAATGGTTCAGAGTCATATTTTGTGACTGATGTGAAAGACAAGTAAAGTCTTGTTCCGACTTTGATTGAATTGAAGAAAGCGGCGCTTAAAAAGTCCATAAAGGCTTTCTCCCAAGGGGGATATGAAGTACTTAGATATAAAGGTCGTTTGTGTGTTCCTAATGTAGATGACTTGAAGGAGCAAATCTTGTCAGAAGCCTATAGTTGTCGGTATTCCATCCATCCTGGAGCCACCAAAATGTACCGTGACTTGAAGGAGATCTATTGATGGAATAGGATGAAGAACGATATTATGGAATTTGTGGCTAAGTGTCCTAATTTTCAACAAGTTAAAGTTGAGCATCAAAATTCGGGTTGTTTATCTCCAGATATTACCATTCCCCAGTGGCAATATGATTCGATTTGGTTTATTGTAGATCGAATGATGAAATCAGCTCATTTCATTCCCATCAAGGTTTCGTATTCAATGGAGGATTATGATAAGTTGTGTTTGAAGGAAATGGTGAGGTTGCATGGAGTGCACTTATCCATTATCACTGATCGTGGTACCCAATTCACTTCTCAGTTTTGGAAATATTTTGAAAAGGGTCTTGGTACTCGTGTTAAGCTTAGTATGGCCTTTCATCCACAAATCGATAGGCAAGCGTACGGTACTATCCAAACTTTGGAAGATATGTTGAGAGCATGTGTAATTGAGTTCAAAGGTAGTTGGGATGATCATTTGCCCTTGATTGAGTTTGCATACAACAATAGTTATCACTGAAAGTATTGGTATGGCTCCATTTGAGGATCTATATGGTAGGAGGTTTAGATCTCGAATAGGTTGGTTTGAGGTGGGTGAAGTTTCCCTAATAGGTCTTGAACTGGTGCATGAGGCTATGGAGAAAGTTTGTCTTACTAGAGAAAGGTTGAAAATGGTTCAAAGTCGACAAAAGTCCTATGCCGATATGAGGAGAAGAGATCTTGAATTTAAGGTAGATGATTGGGTCTACGTTAAAATTTCACGCATGAAGGGTGTAATGAAATTTGGGAAGAAAAAGAAGCTTAGTCCCCGTTATGTGGGCACATATTAGATTTTTAAGTGAATTGGCAAGGTTCCTTATGAACTTGATTTTCCTAATGAGTTGGCATCGATGCATCCAGTTTTTCATGTCTCCTTGCTGAAGAAATGTGTTGGAGATCTTACCTCAATTGTTTCTTTGGAAGGTTGAGAATATTTCTAATGAAGTTCTGGTTGAGATTTTAGACCGGCAAGTCAAGAAGTTGAGAAATAAAGAAGTTTCTTCTGTAAAGGTTCTTTGGAGGAATCAATTAGTGGAGGGTGCTACTTGGGAGGCCGAGGCCGATATGATAGCTCTCATTTCTTTTTCTCCATCTCTACTCAAGCTTGAGGTATTTAGCTCCTCATTGGGTGTCATGTGTTTTAGATATTCTCATGATTTCCTCATTATGCATGATCCATGAAAAGCTTAAGTTTTGAGAAAATGAGTTTACTTGTTTCATTTCTACATGTTTATGTGCATTTGAGTATGAGTTTCATATAGATTTCATGATAGGATGCCTTGAACATACTTTAGCTTAGAGCTGATGTTTCCTCCTCGGATAAGTGCATTAAAGTGATGGTATTCATGTTGGGCTGTTAGATTAAGTTCCTATCTTCTTTATGATCTCTTGAACCCCATTCGAGTACGAATATTCCAAAGGGGGAGATAATGTAACACCTCGTATTCTAGAAGGGGAAAATTTTAGTTTTTCCACAGACTCGATGCCAGCACAGACGACACCACCCATGGCCGGTAGGTGGGATGACGGTCCGTTGGTGGTGGGGTGGATGGCGAGTCAGAATTTTTCCAAAATGTCAAGTTTCAGTACTTTTTTGATAGTTCACCAGGACATTAGTCGTTCCATGTACGAGTCATAGGTAGGTTTCGTAGGAGAGTCCCAGACATAGCAGGATTTTGAGGTAAAATGTTGGGACATACGATCGTGGCCATAGTATGTTGATGGACCCAGGTGCCATAGGTGAGCCCGTGGTTGGGGGCCCCAGAGACATAGGCTGTGACCCCAAACAACGGCCAACCAATACGGTCCATGGTCTGACCAACATACTATAGGTTGTGCCATCTAGGAGAGTCGACACTTACTTTAAGAAGGGATTTTGGGTCTTTTCCTAATTATTCTAGCCTAAAACTATATCGTTTTAGCCTTCACCTAAAGCCTTATATAAGTGTTTTTAACCCCAAATTTCCCCAATTGAAATCACTCTCAAATTCATAAAAGAAGAACAAGTCTTTCTTTCCAAAATATTTCTCTCTCTAGAAAGCTTGAAAAAGGAGTCAACCTAGGGTTTCAAGTCAAGCCTTCAATTCCACCATTGAAGGCAAGCTCTTGGCATTGAGGTATGATGGTTTTCATTCATGGGACCCTTTCCTCCATGGAGTTCCTCAATTCTCTAATTTACAAAATTAGAAATCCCCAATTGAGTTAGTATTTTCTTCCATGTCATGGGTTCCTTTTAAATTTTGATTTATTTAATAGATTTATGAACTTTTATGCATGAATCGATATAATTTCATGATTTTAACATGAATCCCCACGAACACATGCCTAACCCGTGTTTTTTTAGAGGGTAAAACTTACCTGCACCGGGTGTTTACACCAATCCAATACATGCACGCCATGTGTTTAAATTTATAGTTCATTTTACTTAATCTAAATTAATTAACATGTGTTTTACTTCATTAAATCACTTAATAATGGAAATTGCATTAGTTTGGTGTAAACACCCGGTGCGGGTAAGTTTTTTCCTTTTTTAGATATTGATGATTAAAAGTGGATTTTGAACTATGAAAGGTGAATTATGGAAATATGCATATTCTAATGCGATTGATGAGATATGATGTAAATTATGTTGAGAGTAAAAGCATATGTGTTGTTATTGTGGTTAATTGTACTGAAAGGATTGCTCACATAAGTACCTCATGTATGAATGTGAAAGGTTTTATCGCATAAAGGATTCTAAGATTGAAAGGTCTTCTCACCTAAAATGAATCAAATTTAAGGAGCTACTTTAATTAAACCTAGCTTGGATTGGTTACTTAATTGTATATTTTCATGGATGACCTTTGATTTAGCTTGGATTGGCAATATGACGCTCCCTTCCATGGATAGTAAGGATATGTTAAGAAAATGTTTTTCCATGGGATTTATGCTTATCACCGAGAGGATATTGAGATTGAAGTTCTCCCATTTGTAGAGGTCGGGTTTTTAGTAGCAATCTCCTTTTCCTATACCGATGTGCCCTCATAGAATGATTGTCTTAGATAGACATTAGCTAGTGGATCCACATAATCTAGGAGTTCATGGTCTTACCTTGGAAAGTAGGACACCCCTTTTTGGTGTGGGGTAGACACTAGATTGTGTTGATAGCTCACATGGTCTTATATGTGGCTAAAGTTAAATCTCCCACAATAATTAACTAAGGTTACTTCAAGAAGTATCTCACATGTCATTTAACATGATGTCTATTTGGATTGACCATGTTTTATGGCTTACGTCTTTTAGCCCTTTTTATATCATGTTTTAGCTTGGTCGTTGCATACCATGAAGATATCCCCTTTTTAAGCATGTTTTCAAATGTTTTATTCATTGCTATCATATTTGGTACATGTTTGTACTAATGCATATTGTTGCCTACATTTCCCCAAATGTAGGTTCTGATCTTACAGTTTCGCACTCTCGTGGGTAGGGATCTCATATATAAGCTTGAAGATTAGTGAGTCCTCATGTTCCGAGGACCAAGCTTTGTTTCCCTTTTGTCTGTACTTTCAGTTTAGATTTTGATGTACGGGCTACGCCCAAATCATTTCTTATGTACTAGATGGCTTTGATACGATGTTTAGAATTCTGCTTTTCTCTATAAAACTTTTTTATGTTGAAATTGTCTTTTAATATCTTATATTCTATTATCTTGTATGATGAATGCTAAGTGGCTTGTATGGGGCCTCTCGGGGTCTTATACGCCATGTTACGCCTAGGGGCTACTTTAGGTTGTGACATAATGCTCCACCCACGTTCATCGAATGCTTTATGTTATTCACCAAGGAGAGAGTAGCTTCTGATATACCGTGAGTTTACGGTATTTCTAATACATTTCACTTACAAGTTGTGTGTGTCTAGGGCCTTGTTGTATTGGTTTTTATGTGTTTTTATCATATTTTGCAGGAAAGATGTTCAGGCGCGGAAGTAAAG
>JAJOOO010000837.1:0-64099 GCA_029582685.1 Solanum piurae
GTTGATTATGTCATTACTTCATGAATTACCTTGTATTATGTATTGGTTATGAATTGCTTGGTAATTGAAGTATGAATGTCCCATGAAGGGCAAGAAGGTATGAAGGTTGGTTCTTCTTTATACTCAAGTATGAAAGGTAAATTACTTAGATTGTAATGATGCTATACCTAATGTGTTGTTGTGGTGTTGATGACCTAGTTTCATCATCCTTAACCCTCTACACTTGAATTAGCTATGAAGTATATATGTATTTTATGGTATGATTGCTATATGATTGAAATATAGTTCTCATGAATATAGTGTAATGTAAAGTGAAAGGTTTACTCACTTGCTAAGTGTTTCTAAAGTTAAAGAATTGTTACTAACTTATGAACACATATGAGCTATTATGGTAAGATTTCTACATAAGAGTTTAGTAAAGGATAATGTGAACTTATGTGATGACTAAAAATGATTACAATGGGGAATTTGATGCTTAGCACCAAAAGAGCATGTAAATGAGATGGGGGTCTCACGTTTAGCAATTCCGGCTCCCCATATGGGTTTCCTCACGTTTAGCAAGTCCGGATTACCCACAGTATGTGTTGTCTCATGAGATGGAAAACCCCACATTTAGTAGGTTAGGGTTTCTAGAAGCAATCTCCTTGACCCTTAACTATGTGCCCACATAGGACTTTAGGTTAGTGGATCCACCTAGATAGCTATGTACGAATGGTTACACCTTAGGCAAGTGTTAACCCTCTCTTTTCGGTGTGGGAGTAGAACATCGGATTCCATGTTGCTCTCATGGTCTATGTCGGTTATTGCAATATTTCCCTAATGTAAAAGTAAATGAAGGTATGAAAGGTGTGAACACTTACTAGGGATTTCTCAAGGGTTTCTACACAGTGTAAGAGAGGGTATGGGACTTCTCTTGCACATTGCACTTGTGGGATCCTAAGAGATAGTTGTAGTAGTGTTCTCTTATGATTATAATGATTATGATGATTATGACTTATGTATGTTGAAGCTATGTTATGTATTATCATTATGAATATGGTAAGTTATGATGATATATGATCTTATGAATGTATGCATGAGGTAGGTTGCTTAATGTGATACTTGGCTTTGAATAGGGTTATGGGGTTCTATTCTTTGCATTGCACTAGTATTGCTTGGGTTGTCTACATGTTGGGATGATATTATATTGGTTTGGACTATGATGCTTATTTTGTATGCATATTGGATTTACTTGGTAAAAAGCATGTTTTGACTAAATGTCCTTTTATGCATGTTTCAATGGTTTTTATGCATAGTAGCCATACTTAGTATGTGTGTTGTACTAACCCATATTTTCTCCCTCTTTCCCCAAACATTTAGGTTTGGGCCGTTGAGGATTCAAGCTTACTTTTCAAGACACTTGGAGTTGCTTCCCTAAGTTGGTAAGTCCTCAAGTCCGAGGACAAGACCCTATGATATAGCTTCTATGTTTAGTTCTTTGCTTAGGTTGAAAGACATTATTGTACTTTCCTATTTCAAGACTTCTTATTGATGTAAGGGCTAAGTCCTATTTTTGATACTTCTATGTCTAGATGGTACATTGTGATAAAGTTAGATTCTATTTTGCGTATATGAAGTGAAGTTAAACTTCCAAAGTAAAAGTTTTAAATTTTCCGTGATTTTATTGTATGATATATGCCATGATGAATGCTAAGGGCTTGTATAAGACCTCTTCGAGGTCGAATACGCCGGCAACCGCTAGGGGGTTCTCTCGGGTCGTTACAAACTTGGTATCAGAGCATAAGGTTGAGAATAATGTAGGATTCATGTCACAATATACCACGTCGAGTAGAGTCTTGTTCATAGGTGTGAAGCGCGCCACACTTATGAATGGGAGGCTACGAGATGCTTAGGAACTTTCACTCTTTTGTTATGCCATAGTCGCGCCTAAGAGTCTTAACTCTATTTAGTCCTTTTCTTCTAATCCTTCTCTTGTGCTTATAGGCAATGAATACAAGAAGGAACAATGCAAGGAGGGCCGGTGAGGAGAATGTGAATGAGGTGGTTCCCCCTCAAGCTCCTCAAAACCCTCATGTTCCTAATAAAGAAGGGGCTATGTCTAATGTTGAGATAAGGTCGGCTATTCATAATTTGACTCAAGGCGTTGGCCACTCAAGTTGCTAGGGATTCTAGGGTGCAAGTGAACCCCAATGCTAGCACTACCGCTTCTAGGATAAGGGATTTCACAAGGATAAATCCCCCTACTTTCTTTAGCTTCAAAATGGAGGAAGATCCATAAGGGTTCATGGATGAAGTGTCTAAGGTTCTAGAGGCTATGGATGTGTCTTTTCAAGAAAAGGCGGAGTTTGCCGCTTATCAACTCAAAGATGTGGCACAAGTATGATATGAACAATGGAAGGAGGGGAGGCCTATTAGAGAGTATCCAATAAGTTGGGCTACATTCAAGATGGATTTTCTTGATAGGTTTTTCCCCTTGGAACTAAGGGAGAGGAAAATGCAAGAATTCATCAACCTTCGTCAAGGGGGTATGAGTGTGAAGGAGTATGGACTCAAATTCACTCAATTGTCCAAGCATGTTCCTACTATGGTGTCGAACTCTAGAGCTACAATGAACAAATTTGTTATGGGGGTATCCGATCTTGTGGTAAATGAATGTAGGTCGGCTATGCTAATCCCAAGCATGGATATTTCTCGTCTTATGGTTCATGCCGAACAAATTGAGGAGCAAAAGCTTAAGCAAGTTGGTAGAGAATTGAAGAGGTCTAGGGCCGAAGATGGAAATTCTTCTAAGGTTAGGTTTGAAATCCAAGATAAGACAAAGTTCAAAAAGAGGTTTTCCAACCAAGGTCCTCCTAACACTCCAAGGGTCAATAAAGGTAAGGTGTCTACCCCCAAGCCTCAAGAAGCAAGAGGTGGTGTGTCCTTATGTTGAGAAGCCTATTTGTACAAAGTGTGGTCGAAAACATGAAGGCAAGTTCCTAGTTGGCACGGGTAATTGCTATGGTTGTGGTAAGAGCGGCCACATGAGGAGGGACTGCCTTATGCTAAAGGCTCAAGGAAGGGAAAATTCTCAAGCACAAGCAAGTGGCCCAAATCCCGATGCTCCTAAGAAGAATCACTTCTATGCTCTCCAATCCCGAGATGATCAAGAGAGATCTCCGGATGTTGTGACCGGTACGCTACAAGTATTTTCAATTAATGTTTATGCATTGTTGGATACCGGTGCCACATTGTCTTTTGTAACCCCTTTAGTGCCTATGAAATTTGATATGCTTCCCGATGTCTTAGATGAACCCTTTTTGGTTTCTACCCCGGTGGGTGATTCCATAGTTGCTAAAAGAGTTTATAGGGGTTCTCCCATATCTTTTCCCAATAGAGTCACTTTGGTTAATTTGGTGGAACTTGATATGTTAGACTTTGATGTTATATTGGGTATGGATTGGCTTCATGCTTGTTTTGCGTCCATAGATTGTAGGACCCAAATTGTGAAGTTTCAATTTCCTAATGAACCTATTTTAGAGTGGAAGGGAGGAAATTCCATTCCTAGGGGAAGGATCATTTCATGTCTAAAAGATCGTAAGTTGATTTCTAAAGGTTGTCTCTAACATATTGTGAGGGTCAAGGATCTTGAGTCCGAGATTCTTCCTTTGGAGTCGGTCCCCGTAGTGAAGGATTTTCCAGAAGTCTTTCCCGATGACTTACCTGGGATTCCTCCCAAACGAGAAATAGATTTCGGCATAGATTTATTGTCGGATACACAACCCATTTCAATCCCTCTTTACCGAATGACCCCGGCGAAGTTGAAGGAACTAAAAGCTCAACTCAAAGATTTGTTGGATAAGGGTTTCATCAAACCTAGTATATATCCTTGGGGTGCACCGGTGTTATTTGTGAAGAAGAAGGATGGATCTCTTCGTATGTGTATTGATTACCGATAATTAAATAAGATGACCATTAAGAACAAGTATCCACTCCCTAGTATTGATGATTTATTTGATCAACTTCAAGGGGGGAGTTACTTTTCAAAAATTGATTTGAGGTCGGGTTATCACCAACTTAGGGTGAGAGGTGTTGATGTTCCGAAAACTGCCTTCCGAATAAGATATGGTCATTTTGAGTTCTTAGTGATGTCCTTTGGTCTTACAAAAGCCCCGGCGGCTTTCATGGACCTTATGAATCGTGTGTTTAGAAATTATCTAGACTCATTTGTTATTGTCTTTATTGATGACATCTTGATATACTCTAAAGGTGAGGATGATCACATGAGTCATTTGAGGATAGTTTTGCAAGTCCTAAAAGATCACCAACTCTATGCTAAGTTTAGCAAGTGCGAGTTTTGGCTAAGATAGGTTGCTTTCCTTGGTCACATTATTTCTAGTGACGGTATAGAAGTTGATCCAAAGAAAACCGATGCGGCCAAAAGTTGGCCTAGACCTTTGAGTTCTTCCGACATCCGAAGCTTTTTGGGTTTGGCCGGTTACTACCGGAGATTTGTTGAGGGATTTTCATCTATTGCATCTCCATTAACAGCCTTACCTCAAAAGAAGTCCAAGTTCGAATGGTCGGAATCTTGTGAAAAGAGATTCCAATTGTTGAAAGATAAGCTCACCTTCGCTCCGATTCTGACCTTACCGGAGGGCACTAAAGGGTTTATAGTATATTGTGACGCTTCCCGAGTAGGTTCGGGTTGTGTCCTCATGCAGCATGGTAAGGTTATAGCTTATGCCTCGAGATAACTCAAGGTGCATGAGAAGAATTATCCAACTCATGACCTTGAGCTAGCGGCCGTAGTCTTTGCTTTAAAGATTTGGATACACTATCTCTATGGGGTACATGTGGATGTGTTTACCGACCACAATAGTCTTCAATATGTTTTTACCCAAAAAGAATTGAATCTCTGACAAAGGAGGTGGTTGGAACTCTTGGAAGATTATGATATGAGTGCCCTTTACCACCCTGGAAAAGCAAATGTGGTTGCGGATGCTTTGAGTCATGTATCTATGGGTAGTGTGTCACATGTGGAAGAAGAGAAAAAGGAGTTAGCCCTTGATGTACATAGGCTAGCCCGATTGGGTGTTCGACTTGAAGATTCCCCAAAATGAGGTGTCATGGTCCGTCATAATTCTGAGTCATCGATTGTTGTTGACGTGAAGTCTAAGCAACATCTTGACCCTATTTTGATGGAACTAAAAGAGTCGGTTCTCAGTAAAGTAATAGAAACTTTCTCTCAAGGAGAAGATGGGGTGCTTAGGCACCAAGGGAGGTTATGTGTGCCGGATGTGGATGGCCTAAGAGAGACAATCTTAGAGGAGGCTCATGGGTCTCGATATTCCATCCATCCGGGAGCTACCAAAATGTATCGACCCCAACCCTTGGTTGGGTTACTTTACTATTGTACGATCGTAGACACTTGCATTGGAAGTTGTGTCGTGATTACGCAAACATCATCAACCCATGGTGATATATATGGTCGGATGAAACCCTTATCCAAAAAAATCATTCAATTGTTCTTTCAAATCCTTTAGTTCAGCCAGAGTCATATGGTAAGGACGAATAGAAATAGGTTACAAATCTGGGAGAATGTCACTACCGAAGTTTATTTCTCTATCGGGAGGAATAATGGGTAGATCATTTGGAAACACTTCCAGAAACTCATTCACAATGGGGACCGACTCAGGAGTAGGGATTTCAGAATCTATATTCCTCACCTTTCATGACCCAGGGGTACCCACTAGATGTAACATGGCGTACTTGACCCCAAAGGGGTCTCATACAAGTCCTTAGCATAATTAAAAACAAAAGTAATAGAAATGAAGCGGAATTTAAAACTCTTTACAATAGATGTCTTTTTCATAAAAGAAATATAAGAGTATAGACTTTGTCTCAATCACCATCTAGTACAATAGAATACAATCTTAGGGTCATAACCCTTTACAACATAGTCTTGAAAATATAAAATATAAAAGGAACTATAAATGAATAATGTGTTGTCCTCGAACCATGAGGACTGACCAAGCTTGGAGAATAGTCAACCCAAGATTTACTTGAAAGGAGAGGTATACATAAACGACCGGAACCTATAGTTATAAGAAAATGTAGAAAATATGGGCTAGCACAAATATTGTACTAAGTATGGAGGCCATGCATAAAAATCCTTAAAATATGCTTAAAAGGGCCATTTAGTTCAAATCATGCATTTATCAAGTTTAAAAGCCATCATGTACATTTGTGAAGAAACATAAGTCAAATCATATCATAAGCAACCCAAAGCTATATTGGTGCAATGCAAAGGCAAGATCCAATAACCCTACCAATTGCCAAGTACCACTTTTAGATCACCAACATCATACATATCTTACCTTGACCTCATCATTAGCCAACATTAATAGACAATGAAATAGTCATATTTGTAACTTGTAGCAAGTAAAGTCATCCTTAACAACAATACATATCAGACATGTATAATTCATAAGTCTTCATAGCATAAGAGAACCTTACCACAACCACTCTCGAAGCCTACTTGTGCAATGCACAAATGGAGTCCCATACCCCCACTCATACTAAGTAGTACCTCTTAAGAAGTCATAGTTATAGTTCATGTTCTTGCCATATCTATATTCTTATCATATAGGCAAATATAGCCTTAACCGACATAGACCATGTGAGCTACGTGGAATCTAGTGTCTTACCCCCACACCAAAACGAGGTGTCTTACTTGCCTAAGGTAGAACTAACATATTAGCTTTTAGGTGTATCCACTAGCTAAAGACCTATGTGGGCACATAGTTATGGGATAAGGAGATTGCTACTAGAATCCTGTACTTTCTAATGTAAAAGGTTTCCATCTCATCATATACTTACTTTGGGTAGCCGGACTTTCTAACGTAAAAGCTTCCATCTCATTTTCATATTCATTCGGTGCTAAGCATATATAATTCCCTTGAATATTCATATTAAGTCTTTACTTAAGTTCATTTTCATGAAAAAATGCACCAGGCACTCAACCCAACATAGTATCATAATAACTCATAGATTCATTAGGTGAGAATGTCCTTTCAACCTTAGAATCATCAACATGTTAGTAAACCTTTCACATCATATTCATAGGATGTTCATGAGAATAGTGTTTCTATCAAAACAACAAGCTTGTCATAAACATACATATTTCTTGCATAGTTATGGGTAAGGGTATAGGGGAGGGTGATCTTTCAACAATACCACAATTACACCATAGTCATTGAGTCTTCACTTTCTAAGTGAATCATAAGCTTATAGACAATCATCATCAACATAGGAAAAATCCTCCTAAATCGCCCTACAAGGGTCATGGATCATGATTCATCAATATCTCTAGAATTAATTCATTGAACATGTATAATAACCTAATCCAGGTAACCAATCCATTAGATTCATAATTCGAACACAATCTACTAACAAAGACCCATATTCATGCTTCAAGATCCAATTAGGGAAACCTAGAAATTCATGGATTCTTAGATAGTTCCTTAGTAAAACAGTAGTAATTCATCAATTTGATCATAATATAAGACAATAAACACAATGAGATCATTTTGAAAGTGAATCCATGCCATAGATTGAAAACCCTAGGTTTGGAGAATTTCAACTTTGAGAAATAGAGTTTTGAAGGGATTTATAGAAGGAGACTATCCATAAATCAAGACTACCATACCTTGATTAGAGATCCTTCACAAAATTTGAGAGGAAAGGCTGCTCCTTGAACCCTAAGCTTGATCTTGTTCTTGTTCTTTAATGGAGTCTTAGAGAGAGAAATATTGGAGAGGGGAGTTGGTTATGATTTGAGTCTTGTGAGTTATGACGTGTAAAAGAGGTGGCAAATATTTAATAAGTACTTATATATGTCTAAATAAACAATATAAACGGTCCCCACCCTTTCATAATTAAAATAGAATTTACCTAACTTAACCCACCTTAGGCCAAATCTGAGGCAGTTTCATAGTCCCCATCCACGACCCCCACCAATGGGGCATGGATGGACCCACGAATTGTACTAGTCACTCGTAGGTTGGGTCTGTGGCTCCTCATTTTGGCCAAGGTCCAGCCCTCACTCACGAGACCCCACCCATGGGGTGTGAGTAGGTCTACGGACCGTACTGCATCTTCGTAGTTTGTTACAGAGACTTTGAAGAATTGGGGGCGGTCTAGCCTTGACCTACGATCCCCACCTATGAGGCGTAGGTCCACCCATAGCTCGTGGGTGCTCATTTCGTGGGTGGCTGCCATTTTGGCAGCTTTTTAGCTGCAAACCAAGGCCCTCCTCAAAGGCCCTTGGTTGGTCCTTGAGGGGTCATGCCTTGACGTTTAAGACCTGAAACATTAGTACTAAGTAGGGGAGATTATTTTACAACTCTTATCTTTACATTAAACCCCATTAGTCTACTAAACTACATATTAGGCTCTAGCTTAGTTCATTAGTTTTACGGAGTGTTACATTGTCTCGCCCTTGGGATCATTCATCCTCGAATGACGATCTAGACACCAAACTAAATTAGAAACTCTAGACTAGTAGCCCATCATGCATGACACGTAAAAATATGCAACATTTACAAATGTACTATCCAAAAGGAGGAAACTTCAACTCCATCTCAAGACATGGTCAATACAACACAAGGAAGTAGGAACTACATCGACCAACCCAATATGCATGAAATGCAACATTTCTCATGTTCATAGGAGGAACTACCTTCTCCAACAAAAGCAAGTTCAACACAACATTATGGAGCCAATATGCTAATTCACCACAAGCATAACAAAGCATGTTCATCAAATCACCTCATGAAGTCAAATATGCCATCATCATACTAAACTGCACAATCAACATGAGGGACATAGAAATCACAAAAAGTCATTTTATACTAAACATGAATTTCATCAAGAACATGCATAACATAGGGAAATCATCGAAAAACTCATAAAATACACATGACTCCCAAAACAGTAAAACTTAAGGGGAACTACTTACCTCAATCTTGAATAGGAGTACAAGGAAAAAGATGAGGATAACGGGACTTCATATCAGCCTTGGCCTCCCATGTAGCACCCTCAACTAGATGATTACTCCATAAATCCTTAACGGAAGCTACTTCCTTATTTCTCAATCTCTTGACTTGCCGGTCAAGGTTCTCTACCGAAACCTCCTCATAGGAAAAACTTTCACCAACACCCAACCCTTCTATAAGAATAATGGATACTCGATCCTGAATACAATTTTTGAGCATCGAAACATGAAACACCGGGTGAACCAGCGCCAACTCATTTGGTAAGTCTAACTCTCTTGACTTGCCGGTCAAGGTTCTCTACCGAAACCTCTTCATAGGAAAGACTTTCATCAACACCCAACCCTTCTATAAGAATAATGGATACCGGATCCTGAATACAATTTTTTAGCATAGAAACATGAAACACCGGGTGAACCAGAGCCAACTCATTTGGTAAGTCTAACCCATAGGCAGATTTCTCAATACGCTTCAAAATTGGATAAGGGCCCAGAAACTAGGGACTAAGTTTCCCCTTTTTGCCAAACCTCATCACACCCTTCATGGGTGATATTTTCAAGTAGATCCAATCACAAATTTTGAATTCTAGATCCCTCCTTCTAACATAGGCATAAGACTTTTGCCGACTTTAGGTTATCTTCAACCTATCTCTAATGAGTTGGACTTTCTCAAAGGCCTCATAAACTAGTTCAGGACCAATTAGAGCAATTTCACCCACTTCAAACCAACCAACCTTAGATCTAAACCTCCTACCATATAATGCTTCAAACGGAGCCATGGCAATACTTGAGTGGTAACTATTGTTGTAGGCAAACTCTATCAATGATAGGTGGTCGTAACAATTTTTCATGACCTAGGGGTACCCCCAAACGTAAAACGATGTACTTGACCCCGAATAGGTCACATACAAGCCCTTAGAATAATCATATACATAAAGCCATAAGAGTGATGCGGAATTTTAAACTTTTACAATCGTAGTCAACTCCTTTTTCATAAATGAAACTAAGAGTCTTGACCTTGTCTCAATCACCATCTAGTACAATAGAGAGTACAAATAAAGTAAAACCCTTCACATCAATAAGGTCTCAAAAATAGAAAGTACAATAGAAACTAGGAATGAATAATGTGTTGTCCTCGAACCATGGGGACTCATAAACCTTAGGGAATAGTCAACCCAAGATTCTCTTGAAAGAAGAAGTACGTCTCAATGATCGGAACCTACACTCATAGTAAATGTAAAAGAAATGTATTAGCACATAAAGTACTAAGTATGGAAGCATGTATAAAAATCCTTGAAATATGATAAAAAACACTTTTTTTGTTAAAAAGTATGCATTTGTCAAGTTTGGAAATCAACATGCACTTTCAAGGTAAAACATAGGCCATAATCACGTTTAACTTCAAAACATAGTAAAACCATTACCTTAGAAACTCTAAGGAATACTTGTGCAATGTATGGTTGGCATCCCATAATACCAACGACACTAAGTACTCCTTTGAAGCTACCTTAGTCATACATATCATCCTTAGACCTCATCATCATCAATAGTCATAAATAAGGAAATAGTCATGTACATTACTTGAACATACGGAAAGTCATTCATAGCAACTATCAATTCAACATACATGCATATATTCATGTCTCATCATAGAATAAAGAAAACCATCTCATAACACCTTGCTAAGTCCGCTTGTGCAATCTAAAAGTGAAGTCCCATACCCCCACTCCTACTAAGTAAACTCATGAAGAAGTCATAAGTATATTCGTATCATATTTATTATCTTGTCATATAGGGAAGAATAGCCATAACCGACATAGACCATGTGAGCGACATGGAATCCGGTGTCATGTAACCCCACACCGAAATAAGGTGTCCTACTTGCCTAAGGTAGAACTACATGTATTAGCTTTTATGTGGATCCACTAGCTAATGTCCTATGTGGGCACATAGTTATGGGATAGGGAGATTGTTTCTAGAAACCCGACCTATTGTATTGGCGGAGGAGTTTCCATCTCAGGAGAATAATCTAGATGACCCAGCCTATTGTATTGACAGGAGGGACTCTACCTCATTGATCATATCCACTCGGTGCTAAGCATCATTTCCCAAATTATACATAATTAGTCTTGAATTGCATTTACATGTGTGAAGGAATACTTTGCCCTTCATTCAATACAACTCATAAAATAGCTCATAGATTCAGTAAACTGAGAATGTACTTTCAACCTTAGAATCGTCATTAACTTGGGAGTAAACCTTTCACATTATAGTCATAGTGTTTTCATGAGAAATGGCCTTTCAATCAACACAACAACATTATCATCATCCTAGACAATTCATACATAATAATGTGTAAGGGTAAAGGGGGGGGGGGATGGACCTTTCAACAATACCTCAATTTACACAATAGTCATAGGATCTTCACTTGCTAAGGGAATCATAAGTTCATACAAAACTTTCATCAACATGTATAAGCCCTAGAAATTTATCCCCTCAAGGGTCATGAATCACGTCTCGCAATTAAACCTACAAATACTACACTAGGCATGAATAAAACAATATTCAATAACTATAATATCAAAGACACAATTCATAGTATTCATCTTGCATAAATATACCTATCACAATTCATGAAATTAGGGTCATGGGGTAATTCATGGGTTCATGGGGAGTTTTACTATAAAAAACACCATTAAGCAGAAAATCATCCATAATATAAGACAATTAACCCAATGAAATCATTTTTAGGAAGAACCCATGGCTAGATTGAAAACCCTAGTTTTTATTGAAGAATCTATCAATTTGAAATTAGAGTTGAAGGGATTTATGGAAGGAAACTTTCCATAAATCAAGACTCCCATACCTTAATTAAAGCTTTTCCCACGAATTGGAGTTGAGAGGATTGGTTATTGACTTCAAGTTCTTGAGCTTCTTGAATGGAGAAACTCTAGAGAGAGAAATATGGGAGAGGAGAGGATTTTGGGGAAATATTTGGGTGTTGTGAATTAATGAGTAAAATTAGGTGAAGTTGACTTAAAAAAAACTTATATAATACCCCTAAAAATACCCAAAACGACCCCACTTTGTTTGGACTTAAAAAGAAAAAGACCTAATTGTCCCTCATTGAAGGACCATGCCCAGGTGCCACGAGCCGTGGTGAGGACCACGACTCGTGGTCCTTCTTGTGAAGATTGGGGCAGCAGCCCCTGTAAGGTGGCATGAGGCTTTCAAGCCCAAGGCATCACCATGAGGGGATCTACGAGCCGTGGTGCCTCCCGTGGTCCTTGAGGCAGTAGCCACGCCACTTGGGGGCCCTTAGCTCATTTCCTAAGGAAACTCCACGAGGCATCCCATGAGTTGTGGTCATGACAACGGGCCGTGGTGATGGCCATGGAAGTTAAGGCAGTATCTAGGGAAAAATGGTGGCCATATTTTAATGGTCAAGGCAAGACCACGAGCTGCCTTCACGAGCCGTGGTGAGTACCACGACTCGTGGTCCCACTCGTGAAGGTGGGGCAGTAGCTCCAAGATAGGGTCATGCCTTGGCCTTTGGCTTTGGCTTGGCCCCTTTGCCTTGTACTTGCCCCTTTGTCCTTGACCCTCATAACCCTCATTTATGACATTTATCCTCACGTTTAGGCTCTAGTTTAACCTACCATTTTCCGGGGAGTTACATTATCTCCCCCTTGGGAACATTCGTCCTCGAATAACGATTTAGGCACATTACAGAAATAAAGACTCAAGACTAGCAGCCCATCATGCATGCAACATAACAAAAATACACAACTTATAGGAGGAAACATCAACTCCATCTCAAGACATAAACAATGCAATCACTAGGAAGTAGGAACTACATCCACAACCCAATATTCACATAACTCATCATTTCATATCATTTTAGGAGGAACTACCTTCTCCAACCCAAAGAAGCTCAACACAACAATAAGGAGCCAATATGCCATATCATCACAATTATAGCAAAACATGTTCATTAAATCACCTCATGAAGTCAAATATGCAATCATCATACTGTAATAAACAACGACATAAAGAATATATATTTTCCAAGAAAACTCAATTTATGCTAAATATGAATTCTCGCAAGAACATGCATGTCATAAGGTAAGTCATAAAGAACACTCATAGCACATATGACTTCCAAAACACCAAACTCAAGAAAAACTACTTACCTCAAGTTGGGATAGGAGTAGAAGGAAAAAGATGAGGATAGCGGGACTTCATATCGGCCTCGGCCTCCCATGTAGCACCCTCAACTAAGTGATTCCTCCATAAAACTTTAACGAAAACTACTTCTTTGTTTCTCAACCTCTTAACTTGCCGGTTCAAAATCTCCACAGGAACCTCTTCATAAGAAAGGTTCTCATCAACTCCTAAACCCTCTAAAGAAAGGATGGATACCGGATCACCAATGCACTTTTTAATCATGAAACACCGGGTGAACTGGAGCCAACTCATTTGGCAAGTCCAATTCATATGCAACTTTCCCAACACGTTTCAAGATTTGGCATGAGCCCACGTACCGAGGACTAAGCTTCCCCTTCTTACCAAACCTCATCACACCTTTCATAGTTGAGATTTTCAAGTAGACCCAATCACCAACCTCAAATTCGCGATCCCTCCTTCTAACATCAGCATATGATTTTTGCCTACTTTGGGCTGTTTTCAACCTCTCTCTAATGATTTGAACTTTTTCAATGGCATCATAAACTAGTTCGGGACCAATTAGAGAAAACTCACCTAGTTCAAACCAACCCACCATATATCTACACCTCCTACCATATAGTGCTTCAAAGAGAGCAATGGCAATGCTTGAGTGGTAACTATTGTTGTAGGCAAATTCTATAAAACGATGATGGCCATCCCAATTACCCTGGAAATCAATCACACACGCTCTTAACATGTCCTCTAAGGTTTGAATCTTGTGTTCTGCTTGATCATCCATTTGAGGGTGAAAAGAAGTACTAAGTTTAACATTGGTACCAAGCCCTTGTTGGAATGCCTTCCAAAAATGTGAAGTAAATTGAGTACCCCGATCCGATATGATAGACAAAGGAACCCCATGTAACTTTACTATTTCCTTGATGTACAACTTAGAATAGTCTTCTTCTGAAAAAGAAACGTTGACGGGAATGAAGTGGGCTAATTTAGTCATCCTATTAATAATGACCCAAATAGAATCATGTTGCCTTCAAATACAAGGTAAACCCACAACAAAGTCCATATTCACCTCCTCCCACTTCCAAGTGGGAATATTTATATTTTGGAACAAACCTCCCAGTTTTAGGTGTTCGGCCTTAACTTGTTGACAATTTGGATATTTGGCCACAAAACCCGCTATATCCTTTTTCATGTCATTCCACCCATAGATTTCCAGTAGATCACGGTACATCTTGGTGGCTCTCGGATGAATAGAATACCGTGAAACATAAGCTTCTTCTAAAATTTTCTCTCTTAAGCCTTCAACAGTCGGAACACATAATCTACCATGGTACCTAAGCACCTCATCTCCCCTTAGGAGAAAGCCTCAACGGACCTGTTGAGTACCGATTCTTTCAATTTTATTAATATACGATTAAGATGTTACTTAGACTTCACATCAACCATAAGGGATGATTCAAAATAATGATGGACCACAACTCCACCCTTGGTGGAATCCAGTAGTTGGACACCTAACTGGGCCAACCTATTTACATTACAAACCAATTCTTTATTCTCATCTTCTACATGAGCCACACTACCCATGGACAATCTACTAAGGGCATCCACAACTACATTAGCTTTGTTGGGGTGGTAAAGGACACTCATGTCATAATCCTTCAAAATCTCTAAGCACCTTTTTTGTTGGAGATTCAAGTCTTTTTGGCTAAACACATATTGAAGACTCTTGTGGTCTGTGAAAACATCTACAGGGACCCCATAAAGGTAATGTCTCCATATTTTCAAAGTAAACACTACTGCCTCTAATTCGAGGTCATGAGTCGAATAATTCTTTTCATGTACTTTAAGTTGCCTTGAAGCATAGGCAATCACTTTACCACGTTGCATAAGGACACATCCCAAATCCACTCGAGAAGTGTCACAATATACCACAAACCCATCGGTACCCTCCGATAAGGTCAACATTGGAGCAGATGTAAGTCTATCCTACAATTCTTGGAAGCTTTTCTCACAAGCCTCTGACCACACAAACTTAGGTTTTTTTTTGAGTTAATGCATTCATTGGAGAAGCAATAGAGGAGAAACCCTCAACAAACCTCTGATAGTAACTAACAAACCCAAAAAGCTTCTAATATCAATAGGAGTTATAGGTCTAGGCCAACCCTTGACCACATCCGTTTTCTTAGGATCAACCTCAACACCCATTCCCGACACAATATGACCAAGGAAGGCAACCGACCTTAGCCAAAACTCACACTTACTAAACTTAGCATATAATTGGTGGTCTTTAAGGACTTGCAATATTACCCTCAAATGATCCTTATGTTCACCTTCACTCCTTGAATAGATCAAAATATCATCGATAAATACGATCACAAATGCATCAAGATATTGCCTAAACACTCTATTCATTAGCTCCAAGATTGTCGTCGGGGCATTAGTTAACCCAAAAGACATAACCACAAATTCATAGTGATCGTACCGGGTCCTAAAGGCCGTCTTAGGAATGTCACATCCCCTTACCTTTAGTTTATGGTAACCCGAACGAAGATCTATTTTGGAGAAATAGGCAGCCCCTTGGAGTTAATCAAACAAATCGTTAATCCTAGGAAGTGGATACTTATTCTTTATAGTAACCTTGTTCAATTGGCGGTAGTCTATACACATCCTAAGGGACCTATCTTTATTATTTACGAACAATATCGGAGCACCCCATGGAGATATGCTTGGTTGAATAAAACCCTTGTCTAACAAGTCCTTGAGTCGTTCCTTCAATTCTTTCAATTTCGTCAGAGCTATCCGATAAGGGGGAATGGATATGGGTTGTGTATCCAAAAATATATCAATGTCAAAGTCTATTTCCCGTCCGGGAGGGATGTCGGGCAAGTCATTAGGAAAGACCTCCGGAAACTTACTCACCACGGGGACGGACTCTAAAGAAAGAGTCTCGGACTCAACGTCCATAACCCTAACAATATGGTAAATGCACCCCTTTGAGATCATTTTTCTAGCTTTTAGATATGAAACAAAACGACCTCCAAGGATAGAATTTCCCCCCTTCCATTCTAAAGTAGGCTCATTTTGAAATTGAAACTTAATCACCCGAGTTGTACAATCAATGGACGCAAAACATGCATGCAACCAATCCATCCCCAAGATGACATCAAAGTCCAGCATGTCTAATTCTACTAAATCAACCAAAGTGACTTTATGAGACAAAGAAATATGACAACTTCTATAAACTCTTTTTAGCTACAACCGTGTCACCAACCGAGGTAGAAATCAAAAAAGGTTCTATTAGGGTTTTGGGGAATATTTCAAATTTCATAGCCACATAGGGTGTAACAAAAGACAGTGGCACCGGGGTCCAATAATGCATACACATCAATGGAAAAGACTTGTAACATACCCGTTACTACATCCAGGGAACTCTCTTGCTCACCTCGAGAGTGAAGAGCATAGAAGCGATTCTTCTTGGGAGCATCAGAATTCAAACAACTCGGAGGATCTTGATTACCCTATCTTCCCTTGGCCATACGGGTTGGGCAATCTTTCAATTAATGCCTACTTTTTCCACATCCATAGAAAACACCCATACCGGCAAGACATTTTCCCTCATGCTTCTTACCACACTTGGCACCTCTCCATGGAAGATCCACCCCTATTTCCTCATTGAGTCTTAGGGTTAGACACCCTATCTTTGTTGGCCTTTGGAGCACTAGAGGATCTTTGGTTGGAGAACCTCTTCTTAAACATTGGTCCACTTTCACCCTCAAACTTACCCTTAAAACATTTTCCATCATCAGTCATTGACCTCTTTACCTCTTTATTCTTCTTCCTAAGTCGTGTCTCCTCAACTTGTTGAGCATACACTATTAACTACGAGATATCCATGTTGTCATGGAGCATTACTGCACGTCATTCTTCTTCGATGGAATTGGACACACCCATCACAAATCGACTCATCTCATTCCTTGGGTTAGACACCAAAGATGGGTAATATTTTGACAACTTAGTGAATTTCAAAGAATATTCTTGGACACTCATACCTCCTTGACAAAAGTTGATAAATTCCTCCACCTTTGCTACCCTATTTTCCCGTGAAAAGAACCTACCAAGGAATGTATTCTTGAACACTGCCCAACCAACGGGACTCACTCTTATAGCCGTACTATACTTCCACTGAGTGTACCATACTTGGGCCACACCCTTCAATTGATACCCGACTAGTTCGGCTTTCTGAATAGAAGTCACCCCCATAACATCCAGTATCTTGTAGACCTCTTCCATTTTGTGGGTGTTCATTCACCTTGGAACCAAAGAATATAGGAGGGTTCATCCTAGTAAAGTCTCACAACCTTGAAGACATGGTGCTCACTTTAGGATTTACTCGGGGTCCAACATCTCGGTTGGCTTGGGCCGTTATAGCTTGGGCTTGAATGCTCACAACTTGTGTTTGAGTCATCATGAGTTGAGTCAATGTTTGGAGAGCCTTCCTTATCTCTACATTAGTCATTGCCCCTTCATTATTAGGAAATTGAGGAGCTTGGGGAGGAACTCCCTCATTCACATTCTCCTCTTCCACCCTCCTTGCATTAGGCCTTCTTGTATTCATTGCCTATAATCACAAGAGAACGATTAGAAATAGGACTTCACAGAGTTAGGACTACAAACCACGACTAAAGAATAATGAAAGAAGTGAAAGTTCCTAAAGTTCTTATAGCCTCTCATTCATAAGTGTGGCGCGCTTCACTCTCATGAACAAGACTCTACTAGACGTGGTTTATGAGACATCAATCGAAAAATTATCCCAAACACTTATTCTCTGATACCAAGTTTGTCACGACCTAGGGGTACCCCTTAAACGTAACAGAACGTACTTGACCCCGAAGGGGTCACATACAAGCCCTTAGCATAATCATACACATAAAGCCATAAGAATGATGCAGAAAATTTAATTTTTACAATCGAAGTCAACTCTTTTTTTATAAACGAAAATAAGAGTCTAGACCTTGTCTCAAGCACCATCTAGTACAATAGACAGTACAAATAGGGTCAAATCCCTTTACATAAAAAAATTCTCAAAAATTGAAAGTACAATACAAACTAGGAATGAATAATGTCTTGTCCTCGAACCATGAGGACTCACCAAGCATAGGGAATAGTCAACCCAAGCTTCTCTTGAAAGAAGATGTACATCTCAATGATAGGTACCTACACTCATAGTACATGTAGAAGAAATGGGTTAGCACATAAAGTACTAAGTATGGAAGCATGCATAAAAATCCTTGAAATATGATAAAAAGGACATTTTGAAAAAACCTATGCATTTGTCAAATTTGGAAATCAACAGGCACTTTCAACGTAAAACATAGGCCATAATCACATGTAACTTCAAAACATAGTAAAGCCATTACCTTAGCAACTCTACGGAATACTTGTGCAATGTATGGTTGGCATCCCATAATACCAACGACACTAAGTACTCCTTTGAAGCTACCTTAGTCATGCATATCATCCTTAGACGTCATCATCATCAATAGTCATAAGTAAGGAAATAGTCATGTACATTACTTGAACATACATAAAGTCATTAATAGCAACTATCAATTCAACATACATGCATACATTTATGTCTCATCATAGTATAAAGAAAACCATCCCATAACACCTTGCTAAGTCAACTTGTGCAATCTAAAAGTGAAGTCCCATACCCCCACTCCTACTAAGTAAACTCATCAATAAGTCATAAGTATAGTTCGTATCATATTCATTATCTTGTCATATAGGGAAGAATAGCTATAATCAACATAGACCATGTGAGCAACATGGAATCTGGTGTCATGTAACCCCACACCGAAAGAAGGTGTCCTACTTACCTAAGGTAGAACTACATGTATTAACTTTTATGTGGATCAACTAGTTAAAGTCCTATGTGGGCACATAGTTATGGGATAGAGAGATTGTTTTTAGAAACCTGACCTATTGTATTGGCGGTTGAGTTCCCATCTCATGAGAATAATCTAGATGACCGGCCTATTGTACTGACGGGAGAAAGTCTACCATATTGACCATATCCACTCGGTGCTAAGCATTATTTCCCAAATTATATATAATTAGTCTTGAATTGCATTTACATGTGTGAAGGAATACTTTGCCTTTCATTCAATACAACTCATAAAATAGCTCATAGTGTTTTCATGAGAAATGGCCTTTCAATCAACACAACAACATTATCATTATCCTAGACAATTCCTACACAATAATGTGTACGGTTAAGGAGGGGGGTGATTGACCTTTCAACAATACCTCAATTTACACAATAGTCATAGGATCTTCACTTTCTAAGTGAATCATAAGTTCATACACAACTTTCATCAACATGTACAAAGCCTAGCAATTTACCCCCTCAAGGGTCATGTATCATGTCTCACAATTAAACCTAGAAATACTACTCTAGGCATGAATAAAACAAGATTCAATAACTAAAATATCATAGACACAATTCATAGTATTCACCTTGCACCAATATACCCATCACAATTCATGAAATTGGGGTCATGGGGTAATTCATGGGTTCATGGGGAATTTTACTATAAAAACCACCATTAAACGTCAAATCATCCATAATATAAGACAATAAACCGAATGAAATCCTTTTTAGGAAGACCCCATGGCTAGATTGAAAATCCTAGTTTTTATTGAAGAATATATCAATTTGAAATTAGAATTGAAGGGATTTATGGAAGGAAATTTTCCATAAATCAAGACTCCCATACCTTTATTGAAGTTTTGCCCACGAATTGGAGTCGAGAGGATTGGTTCTTCAGCCCTAATCTTCAAGTTCTTGAGCTTCTTCAATGGAGGAAGTCTAGAGAGAAATATTGCAAAGGAGAGGATTTTGGGGAAATATTTGGATGTTGTGAATTAATGAGTAAAATTACGTGAATTTGACTTAAAAATTACTTATATAGTACCCCTAAAACTACCCAAAACGACCCCACTTTCTTTTGACTTAAAAAGAAAAAGATCCAATTATCCCTCATTTAATGACCACGCCCAGGTGCAACGAGCACCTTCACGAGCCATGGTGAGGAACATGACTCATGGTGTTTCTCGTGAAGATTGGGGCAGTAGCCACTCTAAGGTGGCATGAGGCTTTCAAGCCCAAGGCATCACCACGAGGGGCTCCACGAGCCTTTGTCAAGACCGCGAGCCGTGGTGCATCCCGTGTTCCATGCGGCAGTAGCCTCGCCACTTGTGGTCCCTTAGCTTATTTCCTAAGGAAACTCCATGAGGCGTTCCACGAGCCGTGGTGATGACCACGGGCCGTGGTGATGGCCTTGGAAGTTGAGGCAGTAGCTAGGAAAAAATGGTGACCATATTTTCATAGCCAAGGCAAGACCACGAGTTTCCTTCACGAGCCGTGGTGAGGACAATGACTCGTGGTCCTACTCGTGAAGGTGGGGCAATAGCTCCAAGCTAGGGGTAAGCCTTGGCCTTTGGCTTTGGCTTTGCCCCTTTGCCTTGCACTTACCCCTTTGGCCTTGACCCTCATAACCTTCATTTATGGCGTTTATCCTCACGTTTAGGCTCTAGTTTAACCTATCATTTTCCGGGGTGTTACACAATTTCCTTTAAAATAGATGACACACGCCCTCAACATATCCTCTACAGTTTGGATAGTGCGCTCCACATGACCATCCGTTTGAGGGTGAAAGGCCGTACTAAGCTTGACCTTTGTACCAAGCCCCTTTTGGAATGCCTTCCAAAACTGTGAAGTAAATTGAGTACCTCGATCGGAAATAACAGACAAACTGATCCCATGCAACTTTACTATCTCTTTGATGTACAACTTCGCATAGTGTTCTGCCGAAAATGACACCCTGATGGGAATGAAGTGGGATGATTTTGTCATTCTATCTACAATGGCCCAAATAGAATCATGTTGCTTTCGAGTATGAGGCAAACCCTCTATAAAGTCCATATTCACATCCTCCCACTTCCAAGTGGGAATATCTATATCTTGGGACAAGCCTCTTGGTCTTTACTGTTTGGCCTTAACATGTTGGCAATTCGGACATTTGGCTACAAAACCTGCTATATCCTTCTTCATCCCATTCCACCAATAGACTTCTCGTAGATCACGGTGCATCTTGGTGGCTCCCGGATGAATAGAATACCGCAAACTATTAGCTTCTTCTAGAATTTTTTTATCTCAAGCCATCAATATCCGTAACACATAATCTACCTTGGTACCTAAGCACCCCATCTCCCCCTTAGGAAAAATCCTCAACGGACTTATTGAGTACCGACTCTTTCAACTCCATTAATATGGGATCAAGACCATGTTTAGACTTCACATCAATCACAAAGGATGATTTGGAACCATGATGGACCATGACACCAACCTTGGCGGAATCCACTAGTTGGACACCTAACCGGGTCAACCTATGTACATCACGTACTAACTCCTTCTCATACTCTATATGAGCTATACTACCCATGGACAATCGACTTAGGGCATCCGCAACTACAGTAGCCTTGCCGGGGTGGTAAAGAAAACTCATGTCATAATCTTTTAAAAGCTCTAACCACCTTCTTTGTCGGAGATTCAAATCCTTTTGAGTAAGACTTTTGTAATCGGTGAAAATATCTACATGGACCCAATATAGGTAGTGCTTCCATATTTTCAAGGAAAAGACCATCGCCGCTAATTCGAGATCATGAGTTGGATAATTCTTTTCATGGATCTTGATTTCCTTGAAGCATAGGCAATCACTTTACCATGTTGCATAAGGACACATCTCAAACCCACTCGAGAAGTGTCACAATATACCACAAACCCATCGGTACCCTCTGGTAAGGTCAACACCGGAGCGGAAGTAAGTCTATCTTTCAACTCTTAGAAGCATTTCTCACAAGCCTCCAACCACACAAACTTAGCTTTATTTTGAGTAAAGGCCGTCAACGGAGAAGCAATGGAGGAAAAACCTCAACAAACCTCCTATAGTAACCGGCCAAACCCAAAAAGCTTCTAATATCGGTAGGAGTTAGAGGTCTAGGACAACCCTTGACCACATCTGGCTTCTTAGGATCTACCTAATACCCTTGTTCGACACAATATGACCAAGGGAGGCTACACACCTTAGCAAAAACTCACACTTACTAAATGTCGCATAAAATTGGTGGTCTTTAAGGACTTGCAATAAAATCCTCAAATGGTTCATATGCTCACTTTCACTCTTTGAATAGATCAAAATATCATCAATAAACACTATCACAAACATATCCAGATAGTGTCTAAATACTCTATTCATTATGTCCATGACTGCCGCTGGGGCATTTGTCAACCCAAATGACATAACCACAAATTCAAAGTGACTGTACCGGGTCCTAAATGCCATCTTGGGAATGTCAACCCCTCTTACCCTTAGTTGATTGTAACCCGAACGAAGATCTATTTTGGAGAAATAGTTATCCCCTTGAAGTTGATCAAACAAATCGTCAATCCTAGGAAGAAGATACTTATTCTTTATGGTCACCTTGTTCAATCGGCGGTAGTTAATACACATTCTAAGGGACCCATAATTCTTTATAAAAAACAATACCGGAGCACCCCATGGAGAGATACTCGGTTGAATAAAGCCTTTATCTAAGAAATCCTTGAGTTGCTCCTTCAACTCTTTCAACTCGGCCGGAGCCATTCTATAAGGAGGAATGAATATAGGTTGCGTATCCGGTAATAGATCAATGCCAACATCTATTTCCTGTTTGGGAGGAATGTCGGGCAAGTCATCGGGAAAGACTTCCAGAAATTGACTGACCACGGGGACCGACTCTAAGGAAGGGGTCTCGGACTCAACATCCATAACCCTACTAATAAGGTAAATCCACCCCTTGGAGAACATTTTCCCTGCTTTGAGACAAGAAACAAATTGACCTCTAGGGATAGAATTTCCCTTCCACCATTCTAGAATATACTCATTTGGGAATTGAAACTTAACCACCCTAGTCCAACAATGAATAGAGGAATAACATGCATGCAACCAATCCATCCCTAAAATTACATCAAAATCTACCATGTCTAACTCTAATAAATCCACCAAGGTAACTTTAAGGGACAAAGAAATAGGACAACTCCTATAGACTCTTTTTGCCACTACCGAGTCACCAACCAGGGTAGAAACTGAAAAAGGTTCCACTAACTCTTCGGGGAGTACTTCAAATTTCATAGCCAATAAAGGTGTAGAAAAAGACAAAGTGGCACCGCGGTTTAATGATGCATATACATCAATAGAAAAGACTTGTAACATACCCGTTACCACATCCGGGGAACTCCCTTGGTCACCTCGCGATTGAAGAGCATAGAAGCGATTCTTCTTAGGAGTATCAAAATTTGAACCACGAAGAGGGACTTGCTTGCTCTCTCTTCCTTGAACCTTAAGCATGGGACATCCCTCATCGAATGACCGCTCTTCCCACTTTTATAGCAACTATCCGTGCCAACTAAGTACTTATCATCATGCTTTTTACCACACTTTGAACAATTTGGCCCATCAACATAAGAACCACCACTATTCCCTTATAATGGCTTAGGGTTAGACACCCTCTATTTGTTGACCCTTGGAGCACTAGAGGAGCCTTGGTTGGAAAAATTTCTCTTGAACCTTGGTTTACCTTGACCCTCAAATTTACCCTTGAAAGAATTCCCGTCATTGGTCCTTGCTCTTTTCACTTCCCAATTCACTTGGGATGAGCATTGTCGAACGACATTCATTGACTACCAAGTCGGATATCCCCATAACAAATTTGTTATTGTTGGCCCTAGAGTACGCCATGAAGGTGTGAGCATACTTAGACAATTGGATGAACTTAAGACCATACTCTTTTACACTCATACCTCATTGGCGAAGGTTGCTAAATTCTTGCATCTTTTGCTCCCTCAACCCTAAGGGGAAAAACCTATCAAGAAATACCAACTTGAACAATTCCCAATCTACCTGGATCGCTCCAATGGGTCTCTTACCCTTCCATTGCTCATACCATACTTGAGCCACATCCTTCAATTGGTAGGCGGTTAGTTCTGGCTTCTATTGCGGAGAAACTCTCATATCATCAAGCACCTTAAAGATCTCATTAATAAACCTTTGTGGGTCTTCATCCATGTTGGAGCCACAGAACATAAGAGGATATGTATATGTTTATTATCATATTTTATCATGTTCCTATGTATGGTTTCTATATTTGGTGTTGAGGTGTTCTATTCTTTCCTATGAGTATGAGGTAATCGATTAATATTCGGTTCGTACATTGGTTAGTCGTATTTGAATGGTCGTTGTAGCAAGGAGGGCGTTAAGACTTGTTGACGGTGTTCCCGTAGCTAAGATGACTCTAGGAAAAAATGTGATATAAAACCAATAGAGCCTCACTTAGAAACTCTACTTGGATTGTTGATATATATTTTAATATTCTGTATATACTTGCAGGTATGTCGATTATTGTTGTTATACTTGTTGAAATATATTTTGTACTGTAAGTCCATTAGACAGTATTTTAAAAATTTGTATGGAAAACAACCAGCATACTTTAAATAATATCAATCTATCCTCTCAAGCAACTAAGATTGCTAAATTAGAAAATGATATATGAAACTGGAGTATACCAGAGGAACCTTTTAAAAAGATTTACCAATTAGGTAATTTTAGTTGGATTACTCGTCATAATATTAAGACTTCTGAATCTACTATTGCTATTAATAAATCTTCAGAAGCTATTCGTTTATTTAAAGAAAATGATATTAATCATTATAAATCTTCATTTAATTATTTGCATATTGGTTTAGTGCAAGTAGCTGTTAAGACTTTATTTAGAAAAGGACTTGATATTCCAATTTGCGTCATCCTTCGAGATGGCAGATTTTTTAATTTTGATGATTCGTTGTTAGGAGTTTTGCAGAGTAACCTTGTTGATGGGCCAATTTACTTTATTTGTTATCCTAACTTTTCTCTTGACATTAATGATCCAAAGTTCATGGATACTTTGACTCTTAACGTCAAAACCAAAAATTTGAACATTAACGTCAATACTCGCGAAATAGCTATTATTTACCACGTTTGTTATAGGTTTATGAAAACCACTCTTACTCCTAAAGCTTGTAATGAGAGTCTAAAAGGTCAAACTATTCTTATGTAAGCCAACCATGAACATAGTTCTATCTTTGTTCCTCGTCTCCTCAATTGGAAGGATATACTCTCCAACAATGATTGGCTTTTTGAAAACATAACTCAACCTTTTGCGTCTCATTATGAAAGAGTCGTTCAGTTCCCCGATGGGTCAATAGAACTCAAATTTCTTGACAATTCCATTAGGATATCTTCCTCGTATCGAAGGTCATCCTGGTCCAGTCCTTCTACTTCGTGTCCCTCGAAACCCGTTCCCAGGCCAGCTTATTCTTAAAAAATGTAGAAGAAAGAAATATGACAACTCCTATAGACTATTTTTGCCACTACCGAGTCACCAACCATGGTAGAAACTGAAAAAGGTTCCACTAACTCTTCAGGGAGTAGTTCAAATTGCATAGCCACAAAAGGTGTAGCAAACGATAAAGTGGCACCGGGGTTTAATAATGCATATACATCAATAGAAAAGACTTGTAACATACCCGTTACCACATCCGGTGAAATTTCTTGGTCACCTCGGGATTGAAGAGCATAGAAATAATTCTTCTTGGGAGCATCAGAATTTGAACCGCGAGAACGGACTTGCTTGCTCTCTCCTCCTTTAACCTTAAGCATAGGACAATCCCTAATCGAATGACCTCTCTTCCCACACTTATAGCAACCATCCGTGCCAACTAGGTACTTATCATCATGCTTTTTACCTCACTTTGAACAATTTGGTCTATCAACATAAGAACCACCACTATTACCTCATTGTGGCGTAGGGTTAGACACCCTCTATTTGTTGACCCTTGGAGCACTAGAGGAGCCTTGGTTGGAAAACTTTCTCTTGAACCTTGGTTTACCTTGACCCTCAAATTTACCCTTGGAAGAATTCCCATCATTGGTCCTTGCTCTTTTCACTTCCCCATTCACTTGCTTGAGCTTTTGTTCCTCAGTTTGTTCGGCATGAACCATAAGACGTGAAATATTCTTACTTGCGATGAGCATTGCCGAACGACATTCATTGACTACCAAGTCGGATATCCCCATAACAAATTTGTTCTTGTTGGCCCTAGAGTCCGCTATGAAGGTTGGAGCATACTTAGACAATTGGATGAACTTAAGACCATACTCTTTTACACTCATACCTCCTTGGAGAAGGTTGCTAAATTCTTGCATCTTTTGTTCCCTCAACCCTAGGGGGAAAAACCTATCAAGAAATACCAACTTGAACAATTCCCAATCTACCTGGATCACTCCAATGGGTATCTCACCCTTCCATTGCTCATACCATACTTGAGTCACATCCTTCAATTGGTAGGCGGCTAGTTCTGCCTTCTATTGCGGAGACACTATCATATCATCAAGCACCTTAAAGATCTCATTAATATACCTTTGTGGGACTTCATCCATGTTGGAGCCACAGAACATAGGAGGGTATGTATATGTTTATTATCATATTTTATCATGTTCTTATGTATGGTTTCTATACTTGGTGTTGAGGTGTTCTATTCTTTCCAATGAGTATGAGGTAATCGATTAATATTCGGTTCGTACGTTGGTCAGCCGTATTTGAATGGTCTATGTAGCAAGGAGGGCGTTAAGACCTGTTGACGGTGGTCCCGTAGCTAAGATCACTCTAGGAAAAGATGTGATATTCTTGTTTACGTCATCCTTCGAGATGGCAGATTTTTGAATTTTGATGATTCGTTGTTAGGAGCTTTGCAGAGTAACCTTGCTGATGGGCTAGTTTACTTTATTTGTTATCCTAACTTCTCTCTTGACATTAATGATCCTAATGTCATGGATTCTTTGACTCTTAACGTCAAAATCAAAAAATTGAACAGTAAAGTCAATACTCGCGAAATAGCTATTATTTACCGCATTTATTATAGGATTATGAAAACCACTCTTTCTCCTTAAGCTTGTAATGAAAGTCTGAAAGGTGAAACTATTCTTATGAAAGCCAACCATGAACATAGTTCTATCTTTGTTCCTCGTCTTCTCAATTGGAAAGATTTACTCTCCAACAATGATTGGCGTTTTGAAAACATAACTCAACCTTTTGCGTCTCATTTTGAAAGATCTCCAATTGAAAGAGTCGTTCAGTTCCCCAATGGGTCAATAGAACTCAAATTTCTTGAGAATTCGATTAGGAGATCTTCCTCGTATCGAAGCTCATCTTGGTCCAGTCCTTCTTCTTTGTGTCGCTCGAAACCCGTTCCCAGGTCACCTTCTTCTTCAAAAAAGTAGAAGAAAGAAATAGGACAACTCTTATAGACCCTTTTTGCCACTAACGACTCACCAAGTAGGGTAGAAACTGAAAAAGGTTCCACTAACTCTTCGGGTAGTACTTCAAATTTCATCCCCACAAATGGTGTAGCAAAAGACAAAGTGGCACCGGGGTTTAATAATGCATATACATCAATAGAAAAGACTTGTAACATACCCGTTA
This sequence comes from Solanum piurae, assembly GCA_029582685.1. Classification (NCBI taxonomy): domain Eukaryota; kingdom Viridiplantae; phylum Streptophyta; class Magnoliopsida; order Solanales; family Solanaceae; genus Solanum; species Solanum piurae. The sequence goes on from JAJOOO010000837.1 coordinate 27,836, forward strand.
TCACATCCGGGAAACTCTCTTGGTCAACTCGGGATTGAAGAGCATAAAAGTGATTTTTCTTGGGAGCAGCTAGATTTGAACCGCGAGGAGGGACTTGATTGCTCTCTCTTCCTTCAACCTTATGCATGGGACAATCCCTCATCGAATGACTGCTCTTCCCACACTTATAGCAACCATCCGTGCCAACTATGTACTTATCATCTTGCTTTTTACCACACTTTGAAAAATTTGGCCTATCAACATAAGGACCACCACTATTACCTCATTGTGGCTTAGGGATAAATACCCTCTATTTGTTGACCCTTGGAGCACTAGAGGAGCCTTGGTTGGAAAAAATTATCTTGAGCCTTGGTTTACCTTGACCCTCAAATTTACCCTTGGAATAATTCCCATCATTGGTCTTTCCTCTTTTCACTTCCTTATTCACTTGCTTGAGCTTTTGTTCCTCAATTTGTTCGGCATGAACCATATGACGTGAAATATTCTTACTTGGGATGCACATTGCCGAACGACATTCATTGACTACCAAGTCGTATATCCCCATAACAAATTTGTTCGCCTTGGCCCTAGAGTCCGTCATCAAGGTTGGAGCATACTTAGACAATTGGGTGAACTTAAGACCATACTCTTTTACACTTATACCTCCTTGGTGAAGGTTGATGAATCATGAATCTTTTTTTCCCTCAACTCTTGGGGGAAAAACCTATCAAGAAAGACCAACTTGAACAATTCCCAATCTACCTGGCCCGCTCCAATGGGTGTCTCACCCTTCCATTGCTCATACCATACTTGAGCCACATCATTCTTCAATTGGTAGGCAGCTAGTTCTGCCTTCTCTTGCGGAGACACTCTCATAGCATCAAGCACCTTAAAGATCTCATTAATAAACCCTTGTGGGTCTTCATCAATTTTGGAGCCACAGAACATAGGAAGGTATGTATATGTTTATTATCATATTTTATCATGTTCCTATGTATGGTTTCTATACTTGGTGTTGAGGTGTTCTATTATCTCCTATGAGTATGAGGTAACCGATTAATATCCGGTTCATACGTTGGTCAGCCATATTTGTATGGTCCCTGTAGCAAGGAGGGCGTTAAGACCTGTTGATGGTGGTCCCGTAGCTAAGATGACTCTAGGAAAAGATGTGATATAAAACCAATAGAGCCTCACTTAGAAACTCTACTTGGATTGTTGATATGTATTTTAATATTCCGTATATACTTGCAAGCATGTTGATTATTGTTGTTATAATTGTTGAAATACATTTTGTACTGTAAGTCCATTAGAAAGTATTTTCAAAATATGTATGGAAAACAACCAGCACACTTTAAATAATATCAATCTATCCTCTCAAGCAACTAAAATTGCTAAATTAGTAAATGATTTACAAAAATGGAGTATACCAGAGGAAGCTTTTAAAAAGATTTACCAATTAGGTAATTTTAGTTGGACTACTCGTCAAAATATTAAGACTTGTGAATCTACTATTGCTATTAATAAATATTTAGAAGTTATTCGTTTACTTAAAGAAAATGATATTAATCATTATAAATCTGCATTTAATTATTTGCATATTGGTTTAGTGCAAGTAGTTGTTAAGTCTTTATTTAGATAAGGAATTGATATTCCTGTTTGCGTCATCCTTCGAGATGGCAGATTTTTGAATTTTGATGATTCGCTGTTAGGAGTTTTGTAGAGTAACTTTGCTGATGGGCCAGTTTACTTTATTTGTTATCCTAACTTCTCTCTTGACATTAATGATCCTAATGTCATGGATTCTTTGACTCTTAACGTCAAAATCAAAAAATTGAATAGTAAAGTCAATACTCGCGAAATAGCTATTATTTACCGCATTTATTATAGGATTATGAAAACTACTCTTGCTCCTTAAACTTGTAATGAGAGTCTGAAAGGTGAAACTATTCTTATGAAAGCCAACCATGAACATAGTTCTATCTTTGTTCCTCGTCTCCTCAATTGGAAAGATATACTCTCCAGCAATGATTGGCGTTTTGAAAATATAACTCAACCTTTTGCGTCTCATTCTGAAAGATCTCAGATTGAAAGAGTCGTTCAGTTCCCCAATGGGTCAATAGAACTCAAATTTCTTGACAATTCCATTAGGAGATCTTCCTCGTATCGAAGGTCATCCTGGTCCAGACCTTCTACTTTGTGTCCCTCGAGACCCGTTCCCAGGCCACCTTCTTCTCCTAAAACCCCGGAAGAAGCAGAGGATGAAACTATATCTATTGCTGACAACAGTAAAGGTAAAGTCACAGGTGTAGATTTTTCAGGTGTTATCCCTAAAGTATTTTATCAGGACATTCCTGGCAGTCCCTCAGCAAGTGAAATGGAACCACCAGAGGAAAAACCTGAATTGCTTGGAATGTTTAAGGTAAAAAAGGTCTTTGAACCTAATCCAGATACTTTGCATGAGCAATGGACTCATCCAGATAATCAGACTAAGAGAAAATGGTATGTTACTATTTATACTCTTAAGCAAAGAGAATCCTTTAGAGATTTATGGATGAATGATATGAGAAGAATTAGTTGTAAAATAAAATTCTTTAAATGGTTTGAGATGACTGGTAGGATTGAAAATTGTACTGAGTCATTATATGTTATCATTAACAAATGGTACACTGCTTCCAATAGTATTGTTGAATCTATTACTCCTCCTCTACAAGGAATTAACATTCCTATTACAGGAACGGTAATTAAAGCTTCTCCTTTCAAAAAGAAAAGTGATAAGACATGTGCTTTACTCACTGTTGCTGACATAGACCGAGTAGTAGAACAAAACAACTACTAAAACCAAATTATTCATGTTATCTCTAGATAAATATAAGATACCAAACCTACCATTAGTGGAAGACCAACTCTGGCTTCTACTTCATCTAATCATAATATTGAAACCTACCTATGATTCAGAATCCCCGAATTTTCCAAAGAGAAATTCCTTAAATTATCCGATACTTTTGAAGTTACAGGAAGTATCATTGAAAGGATCAATGAACAACTTAACAACTTCAACATTTCCAAGAATGATGGAAAAACCCAAAAAAGGTTTCTACCCTCCAGGAGAAATCTATTTAAACCACTCAGGATAAATACATCCTTCTTCAAAGATTATGCTGTGATCGTTTTCACAATATGAAAAACTATCACAATCGTCCCTCTTTCCCAGACTTACAGTACGACGAAAATGCCTTCTTATCTACTTCCTCTCATGAAGGAAGAAGCATCATTGAATGGAACATTGATGGCCTAGCTGAGCATCCGGTATATAATAAACTCCATGAGATGGGAGTTGCCATTACCGCTTATAAAATGTGCAGTTCTGCAGATAGGGATGCTGTAAGTATGATTGCTGCAGGTTTCACAGGAATGTTAAAACATTGGTGGGACAACTACTGCAATGATGAGATGAAGTATCTCATTATTAATGCCACTGCAACAGAGACAGTTATCAAAACTGAAGGAAGCACTCAGTCTACCTCCCAGGTTACAAGGAAAGATGCTTGTGCTACTCTCCTTTATCATATCTCTAAGCATTTCATTGGCGAACCACAGTTATTTCAGGATAGGAGTCTCCAAATCCTCACTAATCTCAGCTATCCAAATCATGACAGCTTCATCCATTATAAGCATGCTTTTCTCAGCAAAGCTATGATTCGTCCAGATTGCAATTTGGATTTTTTGAAGGAACGTTTCATCAGCAGTTTACCTCCCCTCTTTGCAGATAAAGTAAGGACAAAGATTCAAGATCACAATGACGGTCGTATTCCTTATAGTAATTTGACTTATGGTGATCTGGTAAGCACCATCAACATCGTAGGGCTTGAACTCTGCACTGATATTAAACTTCAACATTAGCTCAAGAAAGAGCAATCTTCCTCCAGGAGAGAATTTGGAAGTTTTTGTCGATACTTTGGATTTATCACTCCCCCCGATAAAGTTAAGAAGGATAACAAAAGAGAATAAATCTCATCGGAAGAAATCTCAAAGAAGAGATGATTCCACCAAGCCTAGGAGAAAGAAATCTTTGTCCAAAAGACCTAAGGATGCCAAAACTGATGTTTGTTGGACATATGGAAAGAGTGGCCACAAAGATAATGAATGTCATTCAAAGACTAAGAAGAAGAAGATCAATCTTCTCAATATTGATGAAGAAACCAAGGGTAAACTCCTTGCTATTCTTGATGAACCTTTTTCTGAATCTTCAGGTACATCTGATGAATACAACGACGATGAAGACATCGATCTTGACTATGAATCAGACAACAGTCAATCAGAAAAAGATTGCATTTGTACTGAAGCTTTTTGTACTTGTGATAGTACAACTCAAAATATCTGAGTACTTTCAGATCATTCGAAAGAAGCTCTCTTTGATGTTATTCAGCATATAGCTGATGATGAGGCTAGGAATCGTTTCCTCCTAGAACTCAAAAATATCATTCTCAACACGGACAAACCTAAAACTCGCCTAATAGTTGAACCTTTTAGCATGAAACAAATCATGACCTGGTCAGAGAACCACTCTGAACCTTCTATTCCTGATCTTCGACTTGAAGTCTCTAGTCCCAAAGAAGAGATTATAATCATCAAATCTAGGCTTACCATTATTGAAGTTGATAACCTTACTAACCAAGTCTTTAAAAAGGCTACCATTCAAGACCTTGAGTCTGAACATAATTCTTCCCAGGAAAATGAAGAAATTGGTATTTATCTTTCCAATATCAATAACGATCATTTAGCCGAATCTTTGGTTACTAATACAGGTAATATCTCTTCCACTTCTGCAGCTCCGGGAGTAACGGTAATCTCTTCGATTAGACCTCAGAGTCATCATATACTTGTTAATATTGTTGTTAATAAACACTTTGTGATTAACAAGGTTGCTTTACTTGACAGTGGTGCATATCACAATTGCATTGTAAAAGGTATAGTTCCTACAAAATACTTGCAAAAAAGTACTTCAAAATTATACTCCGCTACAGGAGAACCTTTGAAAATTAATTATAAGCTTTCTAAAGCTCATATTTGGTTTAACGGCATTTTTTTAACAAATGATTTTGTAATTACTGAAGATATGAATGAAGATATCATTCTTGGAATACCTTTTATCACTCAGATAAAACCTTATTTTACTGATTTAGAAGGTATTAATACTACCATACTTGGAAAAGATTTACATTTTCCTTTTGTCAAAACCCATTCACAGGATGAAAGTAATTTCATAAGGGAAAATACAGTTTTCCGTATTAATAACCTTTCACAACATATCACCTTTTTAAAAGATGAAATTCGTGTTAAAAAAATCGAACAGATTTTAAAAACCCCGGAGATGGTTACTAAGATAGCCAATCTTCAAAAGAATTTTGAAGAAGAAATATGTTCTGATTTTCCAAATGCTTTTTGGGAACGCAAAAGACATATAGTTGAATTACCATACATTGAAGGATTCAATGAACAAACTATTCCACTAAGGCAAGGCCTATTCAAATGAATCACAAGATGATGGAATTCTGTAAGAAAGAGATTGACACTCTTTTAAATAATAAGATTATCAGGGTTTCTAAATCACCTTGGAGTTGTTATGCTTTCTATGTTAATAAAAATGCGGAGAAAGAAAGAGGAGCACTAAGACTGGTAATCAATTATAAACCCTTAAACTTCATTTTAAAATGGATCAGGTATCCCATACCCAACAAAAGAAACCTTTTGAAAAGGACTTACGAAGCTAATTTTTATAGCAAATTTGATATGAAATCGGGTTTTTGGCAAATTCAGATTTCAGAAAAAGATAAATACAAAACTGCTTTCAACGTCCCTTTTGGACAGTATGAATGGAATGTAATACCTTTTGGGCTCAAGAACGCCCCTTCAGAATTCCAAAATATAATGAATTCCATTTTTAATGACTATTCTTACATGTCCATTGTTTATATAGATGATGTATTGATTTTCTCTGAGAACATTGATTCTCATTTTAAACACCTTAACACTTTCTTCAAAATTGTTAATAATAATGGTTTGGTTGTTAGTGCTAAGAAGATAGTACTTTTTCAGACCAGTATCATGTTTTTAGTTCATGACCTCTATCAAGGAACTTATAAACCTATTTGCAGGGCCATTGAGTCCTCTTCAAAATTTTCTGACGAAATGCCTGACAAAACCCAACTTCAAAGGTTTTTAGGAGGTTTGAATTATGTAGCTGATTTCATTCCGAAAGCCAGACATGTTTGTGAGACTTTGTATAAAAAACTTAGAAAGAATCATATTCCTTGGGGCTCTGAACAAACCAAGGCTGTGATTCGTGTCAAAGCCTTAGTCCAAAGTATTCCATGTCTAGGAATTCCTAACCCTGATGTGTTTATGATTGTTGAAACTGATGCATCCGATGCAGGATATGGAGGAATCCATAAACAAAAAGTAGATCATGAATCTACAGATCAACTTGTTCGTTTTACATCTGGAATCTGGAATTCTGCTCAAAAAAATTATTCAACTGTAAAAAAGGAAGTTTTGTCTATAGTGTTATGTATCACTAAATTTCAAGACGACCTTATCAATAAAGAATTTTTATTAAGAGTGGATTGTAAATGTGCTAAAGAAATCTTGCAAAAAGAAGTTAAAAATCTTGTTTCAAAACAAATATTTGCTAGATGGCAAGCTCTACTATCTAGCTTTGATTTTAAAATTGATTTTGTCAAAGGAGAAGACAATTCTCTACCAGATTTCCTAACTCGTGAATTCTTGCAAGGAAAACATGAGGCAGTTTAAACCCATCACTCCTTCCAAAGGAGACAACCTCCCAAAAGCAAAAATGGCCAGACTATTTATTCATCCTCCTTTAACTCCAGCAAAATTTGAAACCTCACAAAGGCCTGAACTCCTTTTTCAAAACTAGTTCACAACTCTAGCCGATTATCCCAGGTTACCTTGTCTTCCACAACAGGCCCCAAAGCTGTTTTGTCCTCCACAACCAAAGTTGATCAATCTTAGACCAACAAAACCAATTGATAAAGGAGCATCCACAAACTCTTCAGGTCAAACCAAAAAGAGTTATGTTATGAAAAACCCTGAATCTTTCCCTCAAGTTGTTAACCCAGAGTTAACCAAAACCATTCCTCCTACCCCAATCCCAAAAGATGAAACTTTTGATTTTGTTATTTCACAGGTTTGCCTATCATGGCACTCAACAAAGAATATAGCAATGTTGATACAGGAAAGCTGATCAGACCTTGCTACACGGATTCAAATTTTCTGGATACTGATAATCCACTCAAATCAAGATGGTTTTATGAAGTCATTTTCGTGATACAAATTCAATAGAGATTGAACACCCCAGGGATGAAAGCGACCCTGCTATCATCAAGTATTCAAGGTTTACTATCAAGAAGATCTTGGATCCATTTGAATGGTTTGAAGACCATTTGCACACACCTATTTCACTAACAATGACACATAGGCCACATACATACAATTGGTACGTCTACAAGTCGGCATGGATGAATTTCATTTACCTAAGGCCAAGACATACTTGGTTTGTGAAATACAGTCCAAACATTGCTAAGGACATTATTCCAAGATGGTTCTATGAATGGTGAAACCTATTTGGAGGAATTAAATAAGTTCTTCCACAACAATTTCTCAAGCGATTTGAAGAGTTTTAGATCAAAGAAGAATCACAACTCTACTAGAGCATATTAAATTATTCAAATATTATATCTAGAAGAGGATATCTTATATTATTACTTGGAATTTTTCCAAGAATGAAGTCGAACGTATCCATTATTTGTGTAAACAAATACAGGTTAAAGGTTGGATTGCCAAACAACCTAAAGTCCAGTCTCAGGAGAAGGCTAGTTCATCATCAAGGAAATTGTCCAAGATAGAGCCCAGGAAAAAACGGAAGAATGCTTTGGATAATAACGATAAATACGACGAACAGCAAATCATGAAAATGATAGAAGATGCAGCTTCCACTGAATCCAGCAATGACGACAATGGAGACATGTGCAACCCTAAAGGATTGGCTTTAGCTTACATGGATCCTGATTACGAATAGGAAAATGACCTCTTCGAAAAAGTAGAGACAAAGCCGAAATTACTTTTTCAAAATGGAATTTCGCTATTCCAAATTAGCATCCAATGAGAAGCTACAAGACAAAACACCTTTATTAAAAGATGTTTCCCACTACAATGCTACTTTCCAAAAGAAGCAGGTCCCCACTAACCTCCACTATCAAAAGGAGATTCCCACTCAACCAACTTTATCAAAAGTTGCAGATTATCTTTACTTTATTAAAAGTATAGGTCCCTCCACTAGTGTCGGTAATATTTTAGCCGTCAACTTGTATGCCTAAGATGTAAAGTCATTTACTTATTCTCCTATATAAGGAGACTTTCATTTTCATTTCACGGCATCAGAAAATATCAGGACTAAACTCCTATATTCTCAAGGCCTCTTTACTGTTTCAATATTTACTATTTCCAATGTTTGAAGATATGCAATAAAAAACTCGTGGTCCCACTCGTGAAGGTGGGGCAGTAACTCCAAGCTAGGGGCACGTCTTGGCCTTTGGCTTTGGATTGGCCCCTTTGCCTTGCACTTGCCCCTTTGGCCTTGACCCTCATAACCCTCATTTATGGTGTTTATCCTCACGTTTAGGCTCTAGTTTAACCTACCATTTTCTGGGGAGTTACATTATCTCCCCCTTGGGAACATTCATCCTCGAATGACGATTTAGACACCTTACAGAAATAAAGACTCAAGACTAGCAGCCCATCATGCAGGCAACATAACAAAAATGCACAACTTATAGGAGGAAACACATCTCAAGACATATACAATGCAATCACTAGGAAATAGGAACTACATCCACAACCCAATATGCACAAAACTCATCATTTCATATCATTTTAGGAGGAACTACCTTCTCCAACTCAAACAAGCTCAACACAACAATAAGGAGCCAATATGCCATATAATCACAAGTATAGCAAAACATGTTCATTAAATCACCTCATGAAGTCAAATATCCAATCATCATACTACAATGCACAACAACATAAATAATATATATTTGCCAAGAAAACTCAATTTATGCTAAATATGAATTCTCACAAGAACATGCATGACATAAGGAAAATCATAAAGAACACTCATAGCACATATGACTTCCAAAACACCAACTCAAGAAAAACTACTTAACTCAAGTTGGGATAGGAGTAGAAGGAAAACGATGAGGATAGTGGGACTTCATATCGGCCTCGGCCTCCCATGTAGCACCCTCAACTTAGTGATTCCTCCATAAGACTTTAACAGAAACTACTTCTTTGTTTCTAAACCTCTTAACTTGCCGGTCCAAAATCTCCACCGGAACCTCTTGATAAGAAAGGTTCTCATCAACTCCTAAAACTTCTAAAGGAAGTATGGATACCGGATATCCAATGCACTTCTTAAGCATGGAAACATGAAACACCGGGTGAACCGGAGCCAACTCATTTGGCAAGTCCAATTTATATGCAACTTTCCCAACACATTTCAAGATTTGGTATGAGCCCACGTACAGGGGACTGAGCTTCCCCTTCTTACCAAATCTCATCACACCTCTCATAGGTGAGATTTTCAAGTTGACCCAATCACCAACCTCAAATTCACGATCCCTCCTTCTAACATCAGCATATGATTTTTGCGTACTTTGGGATGTTTTCAACCTCTCTCTAATGAGTCAAAATTTTTCAATGGCATCATAAACTAGTTCGGGACCAATTAGAGAAAACTCACCTACTTCAAACCAACCCACTAGATATCTACACCTTTTACCATATAGTGCTTCAAACGGAGCAATGACAATGCTTGAGTGGTAACTATTGTTGTAGGCAAATTCTATCAAGCGAAGATGGTCATCCCAATTACCCTGGAAATCAATCACACACGCTCTCAACATGTCCTCTAAGGCTTGAATGGTGCGTTCCTCTTGACCATTCGTTTGAGGGTGAAAAACGGTACTAAGTTTAACATTGCTACCAAGCCCTTGTTGGAATGCCTTCCAAAAATGTGAAGTAAATTGAGTACCCCGATCCGATATGATAGACAAAGGAACCCATGCAACTTTACTATTTCCTTGATGTACAACTTAGTATAGTCTTCTGCCGAAAAAGAAATGATGACGGGAATGAAGTGGGCTGATTTAGTCATCCTATTAATAATGACCGAAAGAGAATCATGTTGCCTTCAAGTACGAGGCAAACCCACAACAAAGTCCATATTCACCTCCTTCCACTTCCAAGTGGGAATATTTATATTTTCGAACAAACCTCCCAGTGTTAGGTGTTCGGCCTTAACTTGTTGACAATTCGGACATTTGGCCACAAAACCCGCTATATCCTTTTTCATGTCATTCCACTAATAGACTTCCAGTAGATCACGGTACCTCTTGGTAGCTCCTGGATGAATAGAATACCGTGAACCATAGGCCTCTTCTAAAATTTGCTCTCTTAAGCCTTCAACATTCGGAACACATAATAGACCATGGTACCTAAGCACCCCATTAATATAGGATCAAGATGTTACTTAGACTTCACATCAACCATAAAGGATGATTCAGAACAATGATGGACCACAACTCCACCCTTGGTGGAATCCAGTAGTTGGACACCTAACTGGGCCAACCTATGCACATTACGAACCAATTCCTTATTCTCATTTTCTACATGAGCCACACTACCCATGGACAATCTATTAAGGGCATCCACAACGACATTAGCTTTGTCGGGGTGGTAAAGGACACTTATTTCATAATCCTTAAAAAGCTCTGACCACCTTCTTTGTCGGAGATTCAAGTCTTTTTGGCTAAACAAATATTGAAGACTCTTGTGGTTGGTTAAAAAATCTACATAGACCCCATAAACGTAATGTCTCCATATTTTCAAAGTAAACACTACCGCCGCTAATTTGAGATCATGAGTCGGATAATTCTTTTCATGTACTTTAACTTGCCTCGAAGCATAGGAAATCACTTTACCACATTGCATAAGGACACATCCCAAACGCACTCGAGAAGTGTCACAATATACCACAAACCCATCGGTACCCTCGAGTAAGGTCAACTCTGTAGCGGAAGTAAGTCTAACCTTCAATTCTTGGAAGCTTTTCTCACAAGCCTCCGACCACCCAAACATAGCTTTCTTTTGAGTAAAGGCCGTCAACGGAGAAGCAATGGAGGAGAAACCCTCAACAAACCTACAATAGTAACCGGACAAACCCAAAAAGCTTCTAATATCGGATGGAGTTAGAGGTCTAGGTACACCCTTGACCATATCCATCTTCTTAGGATCAACCTCAACACCCATGCCCGACACAATATGACCAACGAAGGCAACCGACCTTAGCCAAAACTCACACTTACTAAACCTAGCATATAATTGGTGGTCTTTAAGGAATAGCAATATTACCCTCAAATGATCCTTATGTTCACCTTCACTCCTTGAATAGATCAAAATATCATCGATAAATACGATCACAAATGCATCAAGATATTGCCTAAACAACCTATTCATTAGCTCCATGAATGTCACCGGGGCATTAGTTAACCCAAAAGACATAACCACAAATTCATAGTGACCATACCGGGTCCTAAAAGTCATTTTAGGAATTTCACACCCCTTTACCCTTAGTTGATGGTAACCCGAACGAAGATCTATGTTGGAGAAATAAGTAGCCCCTTGGAGTTGATCAAACAAATCGTCAATCCTAGAAAGTGGATACTTATTCTTTATAGTCACCTTGTTCAATTGGCGGTAGTCTATACACATCCTAAGGAACCCATCTTTCTTCTTTACAAACAATATTGGAGCACCCCATGGAGATATGCTTGGTTGAATAAAACCCTTGTCTAACAAGTCCTTGAGTTGTTCCTTCAATTCTTTCAATTCGGTCAGAGCTATCTGAAAAGGGGGAATGGATATGGGTTGTGTATCCGGAAAAATATCAATGTCGAAGTCTATTTCCGTCCGGGAGGAATGCCGGGCAAGTCATTAGGAAAGACCTCCGGAAACTCACTCACCACGGGGAATGACTCTAAAGAAGGAGTCTCGGACTCAATGACCATATCCCTAACAATATGGTAAATGCACCCCTTTGAGATCATTTTTCTAGATTTTAGATATGAAACAAAATGACCGCTAGGGATAGAATTTCCCCCCTTCCATTCTAAAGTAAACTCATTTGGAAATAAAAGCTTAACCACCCGAGTTCTACAATCAATGGACGCAAAACATGCATGCAACCAATCCATCCCAAGATGACATCATAGTCCAACATGTTTAATTCTACTAAATCAACCAAAGACTTTATGAGACAAAGAAATATGACAACTCCTATAAACTCTTTTAGCTACAACCGTGTCACCAACCGAGGTAGAAACCGAAAAAGGTTCTATTAGGGTTTTAAGGAATATTTCAAATTTCATAGCCACATAGGGTGTAACAAAAGACAAAGTGTCACCGGGGTGTAATAATGCATAAACATCAATGGAAAAGACTTGCAACATACCCATTACTACATCCGAGAAACTCTCTTGCTCACCTCAAGAGTGAAGAGCATAAAAGCGATTCTTCTTGGGAGCAGCGGAATTAGAACCACTCAGGGGAGCATGATTACCGTATCTTCACTTGGCCGTACGGGTTGGGAAATCTTTCAATTGATGCCCACTTTTTCCACATCCATAGCACACACCCATACCGGCAAGACATTTTCCCTCATGCTTTTTACCGCACTTGGCACCTCTCCATGGAAGATCCACCCCTATTACCTCCTTGAGGCTTAGGTTTAGATACCCTATCTTTGTTGGTCTTTGGAGCATCAGAGGAGTTTTGGTTGGAGAACCTCTTCTTAAACCTTGGTCCACTTTGACCCTCAAACTTACCCTTAAAACAATTTCCATCATCAGTTATCGACCTCTTTACCTCTCTATTCTTCTTCCTAAGCCATGTCTCCTCAACTTGTTGAGCATATACCATTAATCATGATATATCCATGTTGTCATGGAGCATTGCCGCACGACATTCTTCTTCAATGGAATCAAACACACCCATCACAAATTGACTCATCTCATCCCTTGGATTAGACACCAAAGATGGGGGCATATTTTGAAAACTTAGTGAATTTCAAAGAATATTCTTGGATACTCATACCTTCTTGACAAAAGTTGATAAATTCCTCCGCCTTTGCTTCCCTCTTTTCCCGTGGAAAGCACCTACCAAGGAATGCATTCTTGAACACTTCCCAACCAACGGGACCCACTCTTATATACCTACTATACTTCCATTGAGTGTACCATACTTGGGCCACATCCTTCAATTGATACCCGGCTAGTTCAGCTTTCTCAATAGAAGTCACCCCCATAGCATCCAGTATCTTATAGACCACTTCCACAAACTCTTGTGGGTCTTCATTCACCTTGGAAACAAAGAACATAGGAGGTTTCATCCTATTAAAGTCTCTCAACCTTGAATACATGGTTCTCATATTAGGATTTACCCGGGGCCCAATATCTCGGTTGGCTTGGGCCGTTATAGCTTGGGCTTGAATGCTCACAACTTATGTTTGAGTCATCATGAGTTGAGTCAATGTTTGGAGAGCCGCCCTTATCTCTACATTAGTCATAGCCCCTTCATTATTAAGAACTTCAGGGTCTTGAAGAGCTTGGGGAGGAAATCCCTCATTCACATTCTCCTCTTCTATTCTCCTTGCATTAGTCCTTCTTGTATTCATTACCTATAATCACAAGAGAAGGATTAGGAAAAGGACTTCACAAAGTTAGGACTACAAACTATGACTAAAGAATAATAAAAGAAGTGAAAGTACCTAAAGTTCTTGTAGCCTCTCATTCATAAGTGTGGCGTGCTTCACTCTCATTAACAAGACTCTACGAGACGTGGTTTTTGAGACATCAATCGAAAAATTATCCCAAAACCTTATTCTCTGATACCAGGTTTGTCATGACCTAGGGGTACCCCCTAGACGTAATACAATGTACTTGACCCCGAAGGGGTCACATACAAGCCCTTAGCATAATCATACACATAAAGCCATAAGAATGATGTAGAAAATTTAAATTTTTACAATCGAAGTCAACTCTTTTTTTATAAATGAAAATAAGAGTCTAGACCTTGTCTCAATCACCATCTAGTACAGTAGAGAGTACAAATAGAGTCAAATACCTTTACATCAATAATGTCTCAAAAATAGAAAGTACAATAGAAACTAGGAATGAATAATGTCTTGTCCTCGAACCATAAGGACTCACCAAGCTGAGGGAATAGTCATCCCAAGCTTCTCTTCAAAAAGATGTACATCTCAATGATAGGAACCTACACTCATAGTAAATGTAGAATAAATGGGTTAGCACATAAAGTACTAAGTATGGAAGCATGCATAAAAATCCTTGAAATATGATAAAAAGGACATTTTTGTTAAAAAGTATGCATTTGTGAAGTTTGGAAATCAACATGCACTTTCAAGGTAAAACACAAGCCATAATCACATTTAACTTCAAAACATAGTAAAACCATTACCTAAGAAACTCTAAGGAACACTTGTGCAATGTATGGTTGGCATCCCATAATACCAACCACACTAAGTACTCATTTGAAGCTACCTTAGTCATGCATATCATCCTTAGATATCATCATCATCAATAGTCATAAATAAGGAAATAGTCATGTACATTACTTGAACATACGGAAAGTCATTCATAGCAACTATCAATTCAACATACATGCATACATTCATGTCTCATCATAGCATAAAGAAAACCATCCCATAACACCTTGCTACGTCAACTTGTGCAATCTAAAAGTGAAGTCCCATACCCCCACTCCTACTAAGTAAACTCATCAATAAGTCATAAGTATAGTTCGTATCATATTCATTATCTTGTCATATAAGGAAGAATAGCCATAATCGACATAGACCATGTGAGCGATATGGAATCCGGTGTCATGTAACCCCACACCGAAAGAAGGTGTCCTACTTACCTAAGGTACAACTACATGTATTAGCTTTTATGTGGATCAACTAGCTAAAGTCATTTGTGGGCACATAGTTATGGGATAGGGAGATTGTTTCTAGAAACCTGACCTATTGTATTGGCGGATGAGTTTCCATCTCATGAGAATAATCTAGTTGACCGGCCTATTGTACTGACGGGAGGAAGTCTACCTCATTGACCATATCTACTCGGTGCTAAGCATTATTTCCCAAATTATACATAATTAGTCTTGAATTGCATTTACATGTGTGAAGGAATAATTTGCCTTTCATTCAATACAACTCATAAAATAGCTCATACATTCAATAAAGTGAGAATGTACTTTCAACCTTAGAATCTTCATTAACATGTGAGTAAACCTTTCACATTATATTCATAGTGTTTGCATGAGAAATGGTCTTTCAATCAACACAACAACATTATTATCATCCTAGACAATTCATACACAATAATGTGTAAGGGTAAGGAGGGGGGGGGGATTGACCTTTCAACAATACCTCAATTTACACAATAGTCATAGGATCCTTACTTTCTAAGTGAATCATAAGTTCATACACAACTTTCATCAACATGTACAAACCCGAGGCATCACCACGAGGGGATCCACGAGCCGTTGTCAAGACCACGAGCCGTGGTGCATCCCGTGTTCCTTGAGGCACTAGCCTCGCCACTTGTGGTGTCTTAGCTCATTTCCTAAGGTAACTCCATAAGGAGTTCCACGAGCCGTGGTCTTTACCACGGGCCGTGGTGATGGCCTTGAAAGTTGAGGCAGTAGCTAGGAAAAAATGGTGGCCATATTTTCATGGCCAAGAAAAGACCACGAGCTGCCTTCACGAGCCGTGGTGAGGACCACGACTCGTGGTCCCACTCGTGAAGGTGGGGCAGTATCTCCAAGCTAGGGTCAAGCCTTGCCCTTTGGCTTTATCTTGGACTTTTTGCCTTGCACCTGCCCCTTTGGCCTTGACCCTCATAACCCTCATTTATGGCATTTATCCTCACGTTTAGGCTAAGTTTAACCTACCATTTTCCGGGGTGTTACACAATTTCCTTTAAAATGGATGACACACGCCCTCAACATATCCTCTACAGTTTGGATGGTGCACTACACTTGACCATCCGTTTGAGGGTGAAAGGCCGTACTGAGCTTGACCTTTGTACCAAGCCCCTTTTGGAATGCCTTCCAAAAGTCTGAAGTTAATTGAGAACCTCAATCCAAAATAATATACAAAGGGACCCCATGCAACTTCACTATCTCTTTGATGTACAACTTGGCATAGTCTTCTGCCGAAAATGACACCTTGATGGGAATGAAGTGGGATGATTTTTTCATTTTATCTACAATGACCCAAATAGAATCATGTTGCTTTCGAATACGAGGCAAACCCTCTATAAAGTCCATATCCACATCCTCCCACTTCCAAGTGGGAATATCTATATCTTGGGACAAACCTCCCGGTCTTTGATGCTCGGCCTTAACTTGTTGGCAATTCAGACATTTGGCTACAAAACCCGTTATATCCTTCTTCATCCCATTCCACCAATAGACTTCTCGTAGATCACGGTACGTCTTGTTGGCTCCCGAATGAATAGAATACCGTGAACCATGAGCTTCTTCTAGAATCTTTGCTCTCAAGCCATCAATATCCGTAACACATAATCTACCTTGGTACCTAAGCACCCCATCTCCCCCTTGGGAGAAAGCTTCAACGGACTTGTTGAGTACCGACTCTTTCAACTTCATTAATATGTGATCAAGACCTTGTTTAGACTTCACATCAATCACAAAGAATGATTCGGAACCATGATGAGCCATGACACCAACCTTGGCGGAATCCACTAGTTGGACACCTAACCGGGCCAACCTATGTACATCACGTACTAACTCCTTCTCATCCTCTATATGAGATATACTGCCCATGGACAATCAACTTAGGGCATCCACAACTACATTAGCCTTGCCGGGGTGGTAAAGGAAACTCATATCATAATCCTTTAAAAGATCTAACCACCTTCTTTGTCGGATATACAAATCCTTTTGAGTAAGACTCTTGTGATCGGTGAAAACATCTACATGGACCCCATATAGGTAGTGCTTCCATATTTTCAAGGCAAACACCACCGCCGATAATTCGAGATCATGAGTTGGATAATTCTTTTCATGGACCTTGATTTCCTTGAAGCATAGGCAATCACTTTACCATATTGCATAAGGACACATCCCAAACCCACTCGAGAAGCGTCACAATATACCACAAACCCATCGGTACCCTCGAGTAAGGTCAACACCAGAGCGGAAGTAAGTCTATCTTTCAACTCTTGGCAGCATTTTTCACAAGCCTCCAACCACCCAAACATAGCTTTCTTTTGAGTAAAGGCCATCAACGGAGAAGCAATGGAGGAAAAACCTCAACAAACCTCCTATAGTAACCGGCCAAACCCAAAAAGCTTCTAATATCGGTAGGAGTTAGAGGTCTAGGCCAATCCTTGACCACATCCATCTTCTTAGGATCTACCTTAATACCCTTGCTCGACACAATATGACGAAAGAAGGCTACGGACCTTAGCCAAAATTCACACTTACTAAACTTCGCATACAATTGGTGGTCTTTAAGGACTTGCAATACAATCCTCAAATGGTTCATATGCTCATTTTCACTCCTTGAAAAGATCAAAATATCATTAATAAACACTATAACAAACATATCCAGATAGTGTCTAAATACTTTATTCATTATGTCCATGAATGCCGCCGGGAATTTGTCAACCCAAATGACATAACCACAAATTCAAAGTGACTGTACCGGGTCCTAAATACCGTCTTGGGAATATCAACCCCTCTTACCCTTAGTTGATGGTAACCCGAATGAAGATCTATTTTGGAGAAATAGTGAGCCCCTTGAAGTTTATCAAACAAATCGTCAATCTTAGGAAGAGGATACTTATTCTTTATGGTCACCTTGTTCAATTGGCGGTAGTCAATACACATTCTAAGTGACCCATACTTCTTTAATAACAAACAATACCGGAGCACCCCATGGAGAGATACTCGGTCGAATAAAGCTTTTGTCTAACAAATTCTTGAGTTGCTCCTTGAACTCTTTCAACTCGGCCGGAGCCATTCTATAAGGAGGAATGGATATAGGTTGCGTATCCATCAAGAGATCAATGCCGAAATCTATTTCCTATTTGGGAGGAATGTCAGGCAAGTCATCAGGAAAGACTTCCAGAAATTCAGTCACCACGGGGACCGACTCTAAGGAAGGGGTCTCAAACTCAACATCCATAACCCTAACAATATAGTAAATACACCCCTTGGAGATCATTTTCCTAACTTTGAGAAAAGAAACAAATTGACCTCTAGGGATAGAATTTCCCTCCATCCATTCTAGAATATACTCATTTGTGAATTGAAACTTAACCATTCTAATCCTACAATTAATAGAGGAATAACATGCATGAAACCAATCCATCCTCAAAATTACATCAAAATCTAACATGTCTAACTCTACTAAATCCACCAAGGTAACTTTATGGGACAAAGAAATAGGACAACTCCTATAGACTCTTTTTGCCACTACCGAGTCACCAACAAGGGTAGAAACTGAAAAAGGTTCCACTAACTCTTGGGGGAGTACTTCAAATTTCATAGCCACAAAAGGTGTAGCAAAAGACAAAGTGGCACCAAGGTTTAATAATGCATATACATCAATAGGAAAGACTTGTAACATACTCGTTATCACATCCGGAGAACTCTCTTGGTCACCTTGGGATTGAAGAGCAGAGAACTGATTCTTCTTGGGAGCATCATAATTTGAACCGCAATGAGGGACTTGCTTGCTCTCTCTTCCTTGAACCTTAAGCATGGGAAAATCCCTCATCGAATGACCGCTCTTCCCACACTTATAGCAACCATCCATGCCAACTAAGTACTTATCATCATGATTTTTACCACACTTTGAACAATTTGGCCTATCAACATAAGAACCACCAGTATTACCTCATTGTGGCTTAGGTTTAGACACCCTCTATTTGTTGACCCTTGGAGCACAAGAGGAACCTTGGTTGGAAAACTTTCTCTTGAACCTTGGTTTACCTTGACCCTCAAATTTACCCTTGGAAGAATTCCCATCATTGGTCCTTGCTCTTCTCACTTCCCTATCCACTTGATTGAGCTTTTGTTCCTCAATTTGTTCGGCATGAACCATAAGACGTGAAATATTCTTACTTGGGATGAGCATTGCCGAACGGCATTCATTGACTACCAAGTCGTAAATCCCCATAACAAATTTGTTCGTATTGGCCCTAGGGTCCGCCATCAATGTTGGGGCATACTTATACAATTGGGTGAACTTAATACCATACTCTTTTACACTCATACCTCATTGGCGAAGGTTGATGAATTCTTGCATCTTTTGTTCCCTCAACTCTAGGGGGAAGAACCTATCAAAAAAGACCAACTTGAACAATTCCCAATCTACCTGGCCCACTACAACGGGTCTCTCACCCTTCCATAGCTCATACCATACTTGAGCCACATCCTTCAATTGGTAGGCGACTAGTTATGACTTCTCTTATGGAGACACTCTCATAGCATCAAGCACCTTAAAGATCTCATTAATAAACGTTTGTGGGTCTTCATCCATTTTGGAGCCATAGAACATATGAGGGTTCATTCTTGTGAAATCCTTTATCCTTAAAGTGGTTGTACTTGCATTAGGGTTCACATGAGTCCTAGCATCTCTATTGACTTGTGCCATCACGGCTTGGGTCAATACTTGGAGAGCCGACCTTATTTCCACATTTGTCATAGCCCCCGTATCAGTATGAGCTTGAGTAAATTGAGCATCTTAAGGACCTTGGGGAGGAACTCCCTCATTCACATTCTCCTCTTCCATCCTTCTTGCGGTCTCCCTTTGTGTAATCATATCCTATAGAGACAAGAGAAGGGTTAGGAAAAGGAATTCATAGGGTTAAAACTCTAAGGCATGACTAAATAGTAATGAAAGAAGTTAGATTCCTAAGCATCTTATAACCTCTCATTCATAAGTGTGGTGCGCTTATGAACAAGACTCTACTAGATGTGGTTCATGAGACATCATCCTAGAATCATTCTAACCTTGTGCTCTGATTACCCAGTTTGTCACGACCCAGGGGTAACCCCTAGACGTAACATGGTGTACTTGACCCCGAAGTGGTATCATACAAGCCCTTAGCATAATCATAAACAAAAGTAATAGAAATGAAGAGGAATTTAAAACATTTTACAATAGAGGTTTTTTTCATAAAATAAATATAAGAGTCTAAACTTTGTCTCAATCACCATCTAATACAATCGAATACAATCTTAGGATCACAGCCCCTTACAACATAGTCTTGAAAATAGAAAATATGAAAGAAACTAGAAATGAATAATGTCTTGTCCTCGAACCATGAGGACTCACCAAGCTTGGAGAATAGTCAACCCAAGCTTTACTTGAAAGGAGAAGTATACCTCAACGATCAGAACCTACACTTATAAAAAAATGTAGAAAATATGGGTTAGCACAAATATTGTACTAAGTATGGAAGCCATGCATAAAAATCCTTAAAACATGCTTAAAAGGGACATTTAGTTCAAACCATACATTTATCAAGTTTAAAAGCCATCATGCACATTTGTGAAGAAACATAAGTCAAACCATATCATAAGCAACCCAAAGCTATACTAGTTCAATGCAATGGCAAGATCCCATAACCCTACCAATTGCCAAGTACCACTTTTAGATCACCAACATCATACATATCTTACCTTGACCTCATCATTAGCCAACATTCATAGACAATGAAATATTCATATTCATAACTTGTAGCTAGTAAAGTCATACTTAACAACAATACATATCATACATGCATAATTCATAAGTCTTCATAGCATAAGAGAACCTTACCACAACCACTCTTGAAGCCTACTTGTGCAATGCACAAATAGAGTTCCATACCCCCACTCATACTAAGTAGTACCTCTTAAGAAGTCATAGTTATAGGTCATGTTCTCGTCATATCCATATTCTTATCATATAGGTAAATATAACATTAACCGACATAGACCATGTGAGCTACATGGAATTTAGTGTCTTACCCCCACACCGAAAAGAGGTGTCCTACTTGCCTAAGGTAGAACTAACATATTAGCTTTTAGGTGGATCCACTATCTAAAGACCTATATGGGCACATAGTATGGGATAAGGAGATTGCTACTAGAAATTTGGACTTTCTAATGTAAAAGGTTTCCATCTCATGAGATACTTACTTTGGGAAGCCAGACTTTCTAACGTAAAAGCTTCCATTTCATTTTCATATCCACTCGGTGCTAAGCATAATTCCCTTTAATATTCATAATAAGTCTTTACTTAAGTTCATGTTCATGAAAAAATGCGCTAGGCACTCAACCCAACATAGTAGCATAATAGCTCATAGATTCATTAGGTGAGAATGTCCTTTCAAACTTAGAATCATCAACATATGAGTAAACCTTTCACATCATAATCATAGGGTGTTCATGAGAATAGCCTTTCAATCAACAAAACAATCTTATCATAAACATACATACTTCATGCATAGTCATATGTAAGGGTATAGGGGAAGGTGATCTTTCAATAAATACCACAATTACACCATAGTCATTGAGTCTTCACTTTTTAAGTGAATCATAACCTTATAGACAATCATCATCAACATAGGAAAAATCCTCATAAATTTCCCTACAAGCGTCATGGATCATGATTCATTAATATCTTTAGAACTACTTCATTGAACATGTCTAATAACCTAATCCAAGTAAGCAATCCATCACATTCATAATTCGAACACAATCTACTAACAAAGATCCATATTCATGAATCAAGATCCAACTTAGGAAAACCTAGAACTTCGTGGATTCTTAGATAGTTCCTTAGGAAAACAGTAGTAATTCATCAATTTGATCATAATATAAGACAATAAACACATTGATATCGTTTTGAAAGTTAATCCATGCATGGATTGAAAACCCTAGGTTTTGAAGAATTTCAACTTTGAGAAATAGAGTTTTGAAGGACTTTATGGAGGGAAACTATCCATAAATCAAGACTACCATACCATGATTGGAGATCCTTCACGAAATTTGAGAGGAAAGGTTGTTCTTTGAACCCTAAGCTTGACCTTGTTCTTCTTCTTCAATTGAGTCTTAGAGAGAGAAATATTGGAGAGGGGAGTTGGTTATGATTTGAGTTTTGTGAGTTATGAGGTGTAAAAGAGGAGGTTAATAGTTAGTAAGTACTTATATATGTCTAACTAAACGATATAAATCGTCCCAACCCTTTAATAATTAAAATAGAATTTACCAATCTTAACCCACCCTAGGCCGAATTAGAGGCAGCTTCACAGGCCCCATCCATGACCACCACCCACGGGGTGTGGATGAACCCACTGACCGTACTGGTCACTCGTGAGTTGGGTCTGTGTCTCTTTATTTTGACCAAGGTCCAGCCCTCACTCACGAGACCCCACCAATGGGGTGTGAGTGGGACTACAGACCGTACTGCATGATCGTAGTCTGTTTTAGAAACTTCGAAGAATTTAGGGAGGTCTAGCTTTGACCCACGGCCCACACCTATGAGTCCTGGGTCCATAGAATTTCCCCTTTTCCACTCTAGGATATGCTCGTTCGGAAACCGAAGCTTGACTACACGGGTTCTACAGTCAATAAAAGCATAACAAGAGTGCAGTCAATCCATACCAAGGATAACATCAAAATCTAGCATATCAAGTTGTAACAAATCAACAAGAGTAACTCTATGCGATAAGGAAACGAGACATTTTCTATAGATCCTCATAGCCACTATAGAATCACCTCAAGAGTAGAGACTGAAAAATGATCTAACACCATATCTGGAATAACATCAAATAAAGACAAGGTAGCAGCGGGATCAAATAAAGCATAAACATCAAGTTGAAAGACTTTCAACATATCGGTAACCACATCGGGAGAACCCTCTTGTTCACTACAGGTTTGAAGTACACATAACCAGTTTTGCTAGGGAGCATTGAAACCCGAACCACAAGGAGGATCTTACTTTCCCTCCATTCCTTTAGCTGTAAGCATTGGATAATCCCTCATCTTATGACCACATTTTCCACAACTGAAGCAACCATCCTTTTCGGCTAAAGCACTTACCCTCGTGCTTCATTCCAAACCTAGCACAAGTATACATAGGCAATAAAGATCCACTATCATTCTCTCCTTAAGGCTTAGAGTTAGGCACCCTATCATTGTTGAACTTAGGAGGAGAATTGGAGGAACCTTTATCGAAAAACCTCTATCAAAACATAAGACGACCATGTCCATCATACCTTGCATGAGAAAAATTACCATCACCGGTTCTTGACCTCTTTGTTTCCCTACACCTTTCCTTAAGTTTCTCCTCTTCGATCTTTTAATAATGAACCATGAGACAAGAGATGTCCATATCCTTAATGAGCATGGCGGTACGACATTCCTTAACCACCATTTCAGACACACCCAAAATGAACTTACTCATCCTTGCCCTATGATTGGCAACCATTGTAGGGGAATATTTAGATGATTGTGTGAACTCCAAAGTATACTCCTTCACACTCATATTTCCTTGACGAAGATTGATGAATTAAAGCACCTTTGCTTCCCTCATCTCAAGGGGAAAGAACCTATCATGGAAAGCAGCCTTAAACTTCTCCCAATCAAGAGGACCCGCATCTTTCGGTCTCCCTTCTTTCCATCGGTTGTACATTATTTAAGCAACACCTTAAGTTGTTAAGCGGCCAACTCCACCTTTTCCACCGATGTCACTCCCATGATCCTTAACACCTTATAAACCTCATCGATGAACTCTTCAAGATCTTCCTCAACGTTGGAACCATTAAACTCCAGAGGATTCATCCTAGTGAAGTCCCTTACTCTAGATGTTGTCGTACCCATATTTGGGTTCACGGGAACCATAACCTCCCTATTTTCTTGGGCCGTCATGCCTAGAGCCCATATTTGAAAATCAACCATAAACTCTGCATTAGTCACTTGCTCGGCCAAAGGATCGACCGGAGCTTGAGGAGCTTGAGATGAGCTTCTTGTTTCACATTCCTTCTACCATAAGCTCTTAGAGTAGGCATATCCTTTAGATCATTGGGTAAGGATTAGGAAAGAGACCTTATAGAGTTAAACTCGATCGCATGACTTTAGAGTAATGAAAGAAGTGGAGTTTCCTAATCATCTTGTACCCTCTCATTTATAAATATGGCGCGCTTCACACTCATGAACAAGCCTCTAGTTAACGTGGCTTATGAGACATCCAAGGACCATTCTAAACCTTGTGCTCTAATTACCAAGTTTGTCATGACCCACAGGTACACCCAAGATGCAACATGGCGTATAGGACCTCGAAAGGCCCCATACAAGCCACTTAGCATTCATAACATAAGAAATATAACATAAGAGATAAAAGACAACATTTCAAGTCCATGACATTTTATAAAGGTAAAATGGAAGTCTAAACACTTGTCTCAATAGCCATCTAATACAATAGACTAAAATTTGGCCTAGCCTATATATCATGTTCAAAACTGAAAATATGAAGCAAACTAAGAACAATGAAATCCGTGTTCGAAGCATAAGGACTCACCAAGCTCGGTAAACAATCAAGTCAACCTCTAGCCATGAAATTGAGAACCCTAAATATCGGACCCTACATTTGGGAAAAATGTAGGCAAGAGTATGCGTTAGTACAAAAAAATGTACCAAGTATGCTAGATATGCATAAAACATTTAAAACATGCTAAAGCGGGACATTTCATGACATGCAATTGATCAAGATAAATCATGATATAAGAGAAGTTAAAAACATAATTTATAAAACATGGTCAATGCAAGCTAACATCTTTAAAACCTTCGAATATATATTAGATACTTCTTGAAGTGACCTTAGTTCATGATTAATGTGGGAAGTAGCCTTAACCGACATACAGACCATGTGAGCTATAACATGATCCCCAATGTCTCCCACACTGAAAAGGGGTGTCCTACTTGCCAAGGTAATGACCATGAACTTCTAGCTTAGGTGGATCCACTAGCTAATGTCTATCTAGACAGTCATCCAATGAGGGCACATATGTAATGGATAAGGAAATTGCTACTATAAACCCGGTCTCTACTAATGGGAATGTTTCCAGCTCAATATTCTCTCGGTTCTAAGCATAAATCCCACAGAATAATTATTTTGTTACTTGTTCTTATTATCCATGAAAGAACATCATCTTGCCAATCAAAGATAAGTCATAAGTCATCCATGGAAAGGTATCATTCATCAACCAATCAAAGCTAGGTTTCATTAGGATAGCTCTTTATCTTTGATTCAATTAGGTGAGAAGACCTTTCAACCTAAGAATCGTTACTATGTGAGAAAACCTTTAACAATCGTACTTTCATGTGTATATGAGAAAATCCTTTCAACAACAACAACATCATTGATACTTTACTCTCAAGTCATCCTTAAAACATTTACATAGATTTCATGCAAAGATGCTTGATTTCATACATTCTCCTTTCATAACTCAAAACCCACATCATATGATCATAACTTGGGAAACATGGGGATGGCATGGGTTCATGGGAAATAATCATAAAGAGATGAGGTCAACTCAATTCATGCATAAAATATCATAGATCAATCAATTAAGTCAATAATTAAAAGAACCCATAAAATAGATGAAATGCCCTAACTCAAATGGGGATTTCTACTTTGAAAATTGAAGAAATTGGGAACTATATAAATATATATTATTTTGGTTATGGGCCACCTATTTCTTTATATGCTAAGCGATATGGTGGTTTGAACTTGACCATATACTTTAGAAATATTTTGATAAACTTGTGGAGGTTTGGACCATCTTTCATGGTAGTGTCCTACTCAGGGTCGGAGAGGACCCAAACCAAATATTTCAGGCCAGACTATTTCAGCGACCCCACACACTAGAGGCTGAGGAAAAATTCAGCCAGGTAGAGGCAACAATGCTTCTGGTAGTGCTGCTACAACATAGTAAAGAAGGGTTAGAGGTATCCCTTTGGCTGAAGGCAGTAGAGGAGGTCATTTTTAGGTATTCTAGGGAGGCTAGAGGCTGATATTTATTATTTAGTTATTACAAGTATCATCCTAGTCTATCAGTGATATACATCTATAGTGTTTGATATATGGTGTACATTCTCATATGTGTCTGCCTTTATTAATGCTGGGTTTATATGATATGTGAGTGCATGTATGTGCCTATTTGTGTTTCTAAAACACGTGGGTGAGCCCTTAGTAGTGGACTGAGTGCATCAATCTTGTCTCATTTCTTTAGCAAGGTATGACTCTTGGGCGGACTTGATCATTATGTGTATGATAGATGATTTTTGACAAACTCTCAACCACACCTCATCCAATACTAGGTGTGGGCGATCAGAATCTAGTATAAAACCCAATGAAAGGTTGGTGTCGAACCCACAGGGAGCGGTACTTATTCAAATTAAATTATGAAGTGCAAACGTCGTCTAATTAGTTATAGTAATATAAATTATCAAAAACATATAGTTAGATTGAAAGGGGTGACAAAAATGTCAGATGGGGAGATTTGTTTGACAATTAAAAACTAAACAAATGTGAAAACAGGGGTTTCAATAAGATTAAGAGGAATTCTCGGGGTGTGATCGTTTATAAGATAATTATGCTATATGTGTTATTGAGATTTAATAAAACTTGCTTAAACATTGTGGGTAGGCTAGACTTTAAGTGCAATAGTTTTCTCTCGAACAAATATTATGATTCAGGTGATTTCTCTCGAACATCGACAAGCTTGACAAGATAAACAACCCACAACCTTAATGTATCCACTCTCTCGAACTAGATAGGTAGAATTCAGTTTAGGATACACTCTCTCAAGCTGAACCCATATCAACCCAATACCTACAATCATTAATCTAAAGCTTTGGTTCTTAAACGTTTCTCTCAAGCAAGCCAAGAACTCTATGATAGAATTGCATTTGCAACAACAATCCATAGATTAAAACACAGCTAATAATTAAACCAACATTGAAACAACAATTTCATCATTAAACAAAAATACCCAAAAGATAATTAGACAAATAAACACATGATCACACTCCAAGAATTGAGGTTTTAGCTACACATCATAAAAAAGAGAAACAATTACCAAATACATTAGCCATGATCTAGGTAAATGTTCCCAAGTCTTTACAACGGTCCAAATTGCTTAAATTCAAAAACCCACTTGGAAATGCTCAAGTTAAACCTCAAAAATCTACAATGGAAGCTCAAAAATTAAGAGAAAAATTCAAAAACTCAAACTCTAGGAATCAGAACTGGAAGTATTTCCTCAAATTTTATTTCAAAATTCAATTTATTGTTGTCCAAATTTTAGCTTGATTGGTCATTCGGTGGGATAAGTCGGGCCTCGCCAACCAGGTCGGCGATCCTCTCTTTACTCCTTTCCATCACCGGTCTGCATTAGCCATTTTTCTTTAGGGTATTGTAACACCTCGAAAACCAGACTTAGAAATTGCAGCAGAAAAACACCAGAATTTGTGAACCACGACAGGGTTCACGGATCGTGAAAGGAATCACGATCCGTTGACCTGCATTTGTCTCATGCACTCCTAGAAGAGGTGGACCACAGGACCCTTCACAGGTCGTGGACCACTGCATGAGTCGTGGGGAGTCTCGTGTATTCCAGGCAGAACCCCACCAAGCTCAGTCACCAGACCACGGGACCCTTCATAGATCGTGTTCTTGATGACGGACTGTGGTGGCTCCTTTGAAGCCAAGCCAGCAGGCCCCTAGCCCAAGTGAAGGACCATAATGACCTTCACGGTCCGTGATCCTTCACATGATCTGTGAAGTTGACTGTAGAGGGAAATCCCAGAGACCAACAACTAGTGGACCAAGGACCACGACCGACTCCACAGTCTGTGGTCCCTTTGATGGCCCGTTAGAGAGGTTGTGGTCAGCCTTTCTCAGTTTTTAAGTAGGGTCGTTTTGGTCTTTTCCCCTATGTGTTCGACATCTAAACTACCTCGTTTAACCCCTAAACTACATGGTTTTGTAAGTTTTAGCCTAGTAAACTAATTAGAACCTAACCTAATAAATTATTCACCTAAATCAAGCAAAAATTAGAGTAAAAATCAGAGAGAAAGTAGAGCAGGCCTAAAAGAACACGCAACAAGGTTTGTTGAGTTCCAGCCCCGAAATCAAAAAATTTCTCCGTGAATTTTGTCACCAGGTAGTTGGGATTTCACTAGTGGGTTCCTTTCACCCATTCGGTCCATAGATTTCAGTCAGAATCTTGATTCCCTTAGTATCATCTAAGCCTAGGGTTTCCTGAATGTTAGAAATTGTTGGGTTTAAGTTGTTGGAATGATCCAAATCAGATTATAATTTTATTGCTTAACTTCATGTATGGTATTCATAACCCTAGATATATAGTTATTTTAGTTCATGAATTACACATGCTAGGTCAGGTATTTTAGGTATACATGTTTCAGCTTACGAATGTCATATTATCAGTTATAATTGTTGCATTCTCAGAGTTTGCATGTCAGTAATTGAGTTATTGAGTACATCATCTTTAAGTCATAATATTACTTATAGATACATTCTAATTGTTAGTAACTTAATACCGAATGTACTACGGTGCAGCGTACCCGAATAGTCCCAGAACTACGTGGCCCCGTTGGTTTATAAGTTCCATCTGTGGGCATTGCATTTTAGTGATGACATCAGTCATGCATCTATACCTCTGGCAGGGTATATTGGGTCCTCTCGATGAGGCATATACATCGGACTCCACATTTAGATCATGTGGTTTTATGTCTGTTATTAGTGGCTCCCTTACAATCACATTTTATTGCATTGACCACATTATCAGTTACAATCAGCTTTCAGTCTAAGCATGTTATAAACTTGGTCATTGCATTCAGTTATTTCATGTTCAATATTCTCAGTATAGTATCATGCTTATCTCATATCATTGCTCAGTTATATGCTTTGTTCATTTATGTATGTTGTTCAGTTTTACTCTATCCTGCATGCTCAGTACCATTCAAGTACAGACGCATACTCTGCGCTACATCTTCTCGTGATGTAGTTTCAGGTTCTTATCTTCCAAATCACGAATAGATCAGTTCCCGATCTTCAGCTCAGCAGTATCAGTGTTGAGTCCTTATTCTCTAAGGGCGACAAACATATTTCTTTTTCTTTTAGTCTTAGTTTCAGTTTTGCTAGATTTAGCTGGGGTATGTCTCAGCACTTCTAGTTAGTTAGAGGTTATTTTCAAACATAGTTAGTTCCATCTTAGCACTTGAGTTTGACATTTCAGTTGTTGTTAAACTCTCATTTTTTATATATTCAGATAGTTATGGGTATTCCCCATCACTTCATTTCAGTTTATCTTGTGATTTAGCTTCCGCACAGTCTTCTCTTACTTCAGTTCATTTAGTATGCTTATGATATGCCAGCAGGGTTAGCTTGGGGTCACTCATGATCCTAGGTCTCGTGTCCGCGACCAGGGGGTAGCTTCGAGGTGTGACAAACATGGTATTAGAACACTAGGTTTAAGTATCCTAGGATGTCTGAAAAGCTGCACTAAGTAGAGTCCTTTTCATGGGTGTGAAGTGCACCACATCTAATGAGAGGAACGCAACGTAGCTTTTTAGGAAAACTTTATTTTCATTTTACTCTTATCGTGCGTCAGGTATGATCTAACTTACTCAGTCTAATCCTTCGTTATGCGCTTCCAGATCATGCCTACTCATAGAGCTAATGGAAGAAATGTGAATGCACGCAATGCTAATGCAGCTCCTCCAGTCCAAGATAAGGAAGTTTCGAATGCAGAGTTTCAAAACGCCATTCATCTTTTGGCTTAGAGTGTGACTAATCAGAACAACCAGCAGGTCCCAGTTCCTGCTAATGCTAGTGGTGTATCAATGGAAGCCACGGTTCGTGACTTTGTTAGGATGAATCTGCTTGAGTTCTTAGTATCGCAAATTGGTGAGCATCCCCAAAACTTCATATATGAGGTCAAGAAGATCTTTGGAGTGATGCAAGTGATACGTAATGATAGGGTAGAGTTGGCATCCTATCAGCTTAAGGATGTTGCTCATATTTTGTATACTCAATGGTAAAAGAACATGGGTACTGATGCAACTCTTATCAGTTGGGATTTCTTTAGTGAGACCTTTCTGGACAGGTTCTTCCAAAGAGAGTTAAGGAAGGCAAAAGCTCAGGAGTTCATGAATTTGAGGCAAGGTAACATGATTGTCCAAGAGTATGGACTCAAGTTCACCCAAATCTCCAGGTATGCTCCTCACATGGTTGCCGATTCCAGGGCTCAAATGAACAAGTTTCTATATGGGGGTATCCAACTTAGTGAAAACAGAATATAGAAATGCTATGTTGCTGGAAAATATGAACATCTCTAGGCTCATAACTCATGCTTAGCAGGTTGAGGGAGATAAGCTTAGGGAACAGGCTAAGGATAATAAAAAGGTTAGAACAGGCAACTATGAGTATGCACAACAAAAATCAGGTGGTGGAAATCACACGCAGTTTCAGCAAAAGTCTTCAGCTCTATTACCTTCATCAGCTAGTATTCCATCCTCAAAGTTCTAACAGGATCATAAAGGTAGGGCATCAGTATCTAAGTCTCAATGGAGTATTTTAGGCATCAAAATCTACCGAACTTGTCCAAAATGTGGTAAAAACCATCTGGCTAACTGTCTTGCAGGAAAGGAATGATGCTTTGGGTTTGGTCAGTCTGGTCACAGGTTGATAGATGATCCTTCTACTAAACTGGGTCAAGGGGGCAATAATGGTAGAGCTCAGTCCACAACTTCAGCAGAACCAGTAGGTTGCCCAACTCAGTAGGATAACTCATCTGGTATAGGTGGCGGACAACACCAAAATTGGTCATATGCTCTTCAGGCTCGGCAGGATCAGGAAGATTCTCATGATTTAGGAACTGGTACGTTATGAGTTTTTAACTTAGATGTTTATGCTTTGTTAGATCCAGGGGCAACTCATTCCTTTGTAACTCCTTATATAGTGGTGAACTTCAATGTTAGTCTAGAAACTCTCTTAGAACCCTTCTCAGTCTCTACTCCAGTCGGTGACCCAGTTATAGCTACACGGGTATACAGAAATTGCCCTGTCACAGTCTCTTTGAAAGTCACCTCAGCAGATCTTGTAGAGTTATAAATGGTGAATTTTGATATCATTGTAGGCATGGATTGGTTACATTCCTATTATACCTCAGTCGATTGTAGAACTGGGATTGTTCGTCTTCAGTTTCCAGACGAACCAATCTTAGAATGAAAGGGTAGTAGCTTAGCGCCTATGGCTCGATTTATTTCTTACCTTAAGGCCAAAAAGATGATCTCTAAGGGGTATCTTTATCATATAGTTTGGGTTAAGGATTCAAGCTCTGAAACCCCAACCCTTGAGTCAGTTCCTGTAGTTAATGAGTTCTCAGAAGCCTTTCTAGAAGATCTTCCCAAAGTTCCTCCCGAAAGGGAAATCAACTTTGGAATTGATTATATTCTAGATACCCAACATATTTCTATTCCTCCTTACAGAATGGCTCCAGCTGAGCTTAAGGAATTTAAAGAGTAGTTGAAAGACCTTTTAGATAAGGGCTTCATTAGACCTAGTATTTCCCCATGGGGTGCACCAGTATTGTTCATGAAAAAGAAAGATGGTTCTCTCATAATGTGCATTGACTATAGGCAGTTGAACAAGGTCACAATCAAGAATAAGTATCATATCCCAGGATTGATGACTTTTTTCACAAACTTCAGGGTGCTATTCATTTCTCAAAGATAGACCTCAGATCTGGTTATCATCAGCTCAGAGTCAGAGATAGTGACATCCCAAAAATAGTTTTCAGAACCTGGTATGGTCATTGTGTCATTTGTACTAACCAATGTTCCTACAACTTTCATCGACTTGATGAGAATAATGTTCAAGTAGTATTTGGACTTGTTCATTATCGTCTTTATTAATGATATCCTCATTTACAATAGGAATGAGGAAGAACATGTGAATCATTTGAGGGTTGTCCTGCAAACTCTCAAAGATCACCAGTTATTTTCTAAGTTTAGAAAATGTGAGTTTTCGTTACAATCTATTGCTTTCCTTGGGAATATTGTGTCTAGAAAAGGGATTCGAGTTGATTCTCAGAAAAATACAACTAGTGAATCAATGGCCCAGACCTACCTCTTCTACAAATATCATAAGCTTTTTGGGTTTGGCTGGCTATTACAGAAGGTTCGTGGAAGGATTTCATCCATAGACTATCCATTGACTAAGTTGACTCAGAAAAAGGTTAAGTTTCAGTGGTCAGATTATTGTGAGAAAAGCTTCGCAGAACTGAAAACTAGATTGACTACAACTCCTATTTTGACTCTACCAGAGGGTTCAGACGGTTATGTTATCTATTCTTATGCTTTAGAGTAAGCCTAGGTTGTGTGTTGATTCAACGAGGTAAGGTTATAGCTTATGATTCTAGGCAGCTTATGGTACATGAGAAGAACTATCCAACTCATGACCTTGAGCTTGCAGCAGTGGTGTTTGCACTTAAGATTTGGAGACATTACTTGAATGGTGTTCACGTAGATGTGTTCACAGACCATAAGAGCCTTCAATATGTGTTCACCTAGAAAGAGTTGAATCTTCTCTAGAGGAGATGGCTTGAGTTCCTCAAGGATTACGATATCAGTATGCATTACTATCCTGGTAAGGCCAATGTAGTAGAAAATGCTCTTAGTATACTATCTATGGGTAGTGTAGCACATGCTGAGGAAGAAAGAAAGGAACTAGCAAAGGATGTTCACAGATTTGTTCGCTTAGGAGTTTGTCTTATGAGTTATCAGATGGTGGTGTAAACAGTTCAGAATGGAGCAGAATCCTCATTGGTAGCTGAGGTTAAGGAAAAGCAAGATAGTCATCTAATATTTCTTCAATTAAAGGGTGGATTCCATCAATAGAGAGTTGAAGTTTTCTCCTAATGGTGAGATGGTGTGCTTCGCTATTAGGGTCGATTTTTTGTTCCTAAGGTGGGTAAGTTGAGAAAGCAGATTCTTGAAGAAGCCTACAATTCCAGATATTTTATTCATCCAGGCACCACTAAGATGTACCATGATCTGCAGGAAGTATTTTGGTGGAATGGTATGAAAAGAGATATAGCGCATTTTGTGGCTAAGTGCCATAATTGCCAGCAAGTGAACGTAAAAGATCAGAAACTAGGAGGTATGACTCAAGAGATCAACATTCCTACTTGAAAGTGGGAAGTGATCAGCATGGACTTCATTACAGGGTTACCTCGTACTCGCATACAGGATGATTCCATTTGGGTGATAGTTGATACAGTTACGAAGTCTTCATGTTTTTTGGCTGTTAAGACTACGAATTCGGCGGAGGACTATGCCAAGCTTTACATTATTGAGATAGTCAGGTTGCATGGAGCTCCTTTGTCTATCATTTCAGATAGAGGTCCTCAGTTTACCTCTAAATTCTGGAAGTTATTTCAGAAAGGTCTTGGCACTCAGGTTAATCATAGCACATTATTTCATCCAGAAAGGTCTTGGCACTCAGGTTAATCATAGCACATTATTTCATCCAGAGACGGATGGTCAAGCAGACTGTACCATTCAGACATTAGAGGACTTTTTGAGATCTTGCCTGATCGATTTCAAGTGTAATTGGGATGATCACCTTCCTCTTATAGAGTTTGACTGCAATAACAGCTACCATGCCAGCATTCAGATGGCCCATTCTCAGGCATTGTATGGGCGTATATGTAGATCTCCGGTAGGTTGGTTTGAAGTAGGTAAAACACCCTTTGTAAGGCCAAATTAAGTTCATGATGATATGGAGAAAGTGCAACTCATTAGAGATAGACTTAAGACATCCCATAGTCGCCACAAGTCCTATGCAGATGTAAGGAGAAGGGAATTAGAGTTCCAAGTTGAATATTGGGTTTTCTTGAAAGTGTCATCTATGAAGGGAGTGGTGAGATTTGTAAAGAAAGGGAAGCTCAATCCTAGATATGTAGTCCGTTACAATATCTTGTAAACAATTGATAAAGTGGCTTATGAGTTAGAGTTGCGAACAGAACTAGCACCAGTGCATCCGATTTTTCACATTTCGTTGTTGAAGAAGTGTGTGGGTGATGCAACATCTATTGTACCTTTAGAAAGTGTGGCTGTGAAGGATAGTCTCACTTATGAAGAGGTACCATAATCCTTGATCATCAGGTTCAAAGGTTGAGAAACAAATAAGTCGCTACAGTTAAGGCTTTGTGGATGAGTGAGTCCATAGAGGGAGTTATTTTGGAAGCAGAAGTAGCCATGAAGGCCAAGTATCCTCATCTCTTTACTTCTGATTCCACTCCAGCTTGAGGTAATAGTTCATCTCCAGTTTTTCAGTCATTCATGCACAGATTAAGTCTTAGTATCATGTTTCTACTTGTATTTGCATGTTCTTGGAACTTAGTTCAATCAGAAATCAGTTTATAGTAATTAGTGATAGGGTATACAGCTCTTTCCCTCCTTATCCAGCTATTTTAGACTTTATTCGAGGACGAATGTTCCCAAGGGAGAGATATTGTAACACTTCGGAAACCAGACTTAGAATGTGCAGAAGAAAAACACTAGAATTTGTGAAAACACTGTAGGGTTCAAGAACCGTGAAAGGAACCACGGTCCATTGACCTGCTCGTGGCTCATGCCCTCCCAAAAGAGCTGGACCATGGGACCCTTCACGGGCCATGGACCACCACACGAGCCGTGGGAAGGCTCGTGTATGCCAGGAAGAACCCCACCAAACTCAGTCACCAGAACACGGGACCCTTCACGGGCGAGGGTCTTGATGACGGGTCGTGGTGGCTCCCGTGAAGCAAAGTCAGCAGGCCCCTAGCCCAATTGAAGGACCATGGTGACCTTAACGATCCGTGATCCCTCACACGGTCCGTGAAGTGGACCGTAGAGGGAAGTCCCAGAGACCAGCAGCTACTGGACCAAGGACCACCACCGGCTCCACTGTCTATGGTCCCTTTGATGGCTCATCGAAGGAGTCGTGGTCAACCCTCCTCAGTTTTTAAGTAGGGTCGCTTTGATCTTTTCTTCTATGCGTTGGACACCTAAACTACGTCACTTAACCCCTAAACTATGTAGTTTTGTTAGGTTTAGCCTAGTAAACTAATTAGAACATAATCTAATCAATTATTCACCTAAATCAAGCAAAAATTAGAGTAAAAATAAGAGATAAAGTCGAGGAGGCCTCCATGAACACGCAACAAGGTTTCTTCAGTTCCAACCCCGAAATATAAAGATTTCTCTGTGAATTGCATCACCATGTATGTGGGATTTCACTAGTGGGTTCCTTTCACCCATTAAGTCCCTAGATTTTACTCAGAATCTTGATTCCCTTAATATCATCTAAACCTAGGGTTTCTTGAATGAAATTGTTGGGTTTTAGATGTTAGAATGATACAAATCAGATTATCATGTTATTGCTTAGCTTTTTGTATGGTATTTAGAACCCTAGCTATGTAGTTCTTTTAGTTCACGAATTA
The DNA here is from genome assembly GCA_029582685.1 of Solanum piurae. Taxonomy (NCBI): domain Eukaryota; kingdom Viridiplantae; phylum Streptophyta; class Magnoliopsida; order Solanales; family Solanaceae; genus Solanum; species Solanum piurae. The sequence goes on from JAJOOO010000837.1 coordinate 63,571, forward strand.
CACATGCTAGGTCAGGTATTTCAGGTATACATGCTTCAGTTTACAAATGACACATTATCACTTATAATTGTTGCATTCTTAGAGTTTGCACGTCAGTAATTTAGCTATTCAGTACTTCACATTTCAGTCATAAAATTGCTTATATATACATTCTAATTAGGAGTAGATTAATACCGAGTGGAATAGAGTTTTCCGTACCCAAATAGTCCCAAAGCTACGTGCCCCCGTAGGTTTATAAGTCCCCTATGTGGGCATTACATTTTGGTGATCACGCCAGTCATGCGTCTATACCTATGGCAGGGTATATTGGGTCCTCTCGAAGGGGCGTATACATCGCACTCCATAGTTAGCTCATGTGGTTTTCTGTCGGTTATTAGTAACTGATACGCTCAAATTACACCTCTTTTCAGAAGCATAAGCGATCGTTATCAAGTAAAGAACCCAACTTGTAGGTTGGGGTCGATCCCACGAGGAAAATGGTTTAGACTTAACTTTAACCGACAATTATATTCGTTTAGTCAAATTACTT